>JAOTRH010219052.1:0-10598 GCA_034768845.1 Heliamphora exappendiculata
GTACATCATTAAGAGTTTAAAACTGATTAAAAGTACATAACAATTACAGTTTCTCCAACAGATTCAACAAAAATTTATAATACGCTTGTGGAAACCGAACAAAAAAGAACAAAAGGTAAAAACTCAATTCTTCAGCTAGCATTGTTAGGGTCTACTGGCTCCTACCACTCACTATGTTATTCAATTTTGTCTTCTTCTTCGGGGGCGACTTTATCAAAGAACTCATCACACTCACATGTGGCACGAATGTCATGAGTCAAAGCTCAGAAGCAAATTTCCTAAACCGCCTAACAAACTCACAATAAAATATCCTACAATATATATTGTATAATACCCAACACAATTTAAGGCCAAAGAGACAGTCAATTTAACCTTTTCAACAGGGTAAGCATATATAAGAATAATTGTGCGAGTGCGCGATGCAGATGAATGCAATGCAGATACCCAACCCGGCTTGTATCTAGAAATGAAAATAGGAGTTCCACTTTAGGACTTATTTCTACTACATGTATGGACTTATTATCATTATTTCCGCCTCAAGGACTTATTGTCATCACTGTGATGTGACTTGTTGTCATTACCGCCTCAGGGACTCATTGTTATCGCCGTGATGGGACTTATTGTCATTACCATCTCAGGGACTTAGTGTCAATGCCGTGATGAAACTTTATATTATTGTCGCCTTAGGGACTTATTGTCATTGTTGTGATGGGACTTTTTATTATAGACTTTATATTATTGCCACCTTAGGGACTTATTGTCATTGTTGTGATGGGACTTTATATTATTGCCACCTCAGGGACTTATTGTCAATGCCGTGATAGGACTTTATATTATTGTCACCTCAGAGACTTATTGTCATTACTGTGATGGAACTTTATAGGGTTACCCACATTAAAAGTAGGATGCTTGCTTGGTATCAATCCAAAGTCTAAATCACCAAAATTAGAGTGCTAGTGACGAACCCGTGGTGTCCAATAGTATTCATAAATGACAAATCTTTCTTTTTAGAACATCGAGGACACACCCGAGTTGCTCATAGAGAATATATCCCAAAATAGTTACAAAATGGCTACCAAGGACGCCATAGACCAGGAGCCGAGAAAAGAATAATTTTAATATAACCCAACCCACAATGGTAGATACGAAAAAGACTCCGATAACCCAATATGCAAATGTAGGTATGCTCATGATGTGCAATATGCTTCCCGTGTACAATTGATAATAGCATAACACAAACACACACACACACACACACACACACACACATATATATATATATATATGATATGACATGTGGTACAACTTACTAAAGCATCAAGTACAAGCATGCTAAGCATAACCATAATTTATGTGACATAGAATCGAGCCATTGACACGAGTTCATTTCATTAAAAGTATCATTTTCATACACTAATTACTCACTAAGTTCATATGAGATTCACATACTCAAGTCTCATAAGTAACAAGGTTAGTTCCTAAGGTAAAAAGGTCATTTATTATATTTTAGTAAAAATCCTTCAGTATCTTACAGAGAAAAACACAGGAACTGGGCCTCTGTTGGCTACGGTTTTACGGCATCAATTTAGGGACTTTAGGTCTTATTTTTGGTGAGAGTTTATTTTAAAGTGTCCCCTACAAGTTACATGTTTTGTGCTAGGGCAAGTTGTTTGAAAAAAGTTTGAGATTTTTGCCAATTTATAAAAAGGGTTCAGTCAGCCTAAAAAGGGTCTGCAGAATGTGTTTTTAACAGAGAGTGCTCAAAACTTTTGGGGTATCATCTAAGGGTATTTTGGGCTGGCTTGTGCTCAGTATTTAGATTAATATGTTAGCTACATTTTTTATGTTTACCACTTTTGGATTTGACTTTTAAAAAGTTGGGTTTTAGATCTCACAAAAATGTATGATGGAGAGCTCTGTTAGTCAGTGAATCTCAACAGTGACTTTGGGAAGTGTTTTGACCCATCAAGACTTCATATGTTTGGCTCATTTTCGGTAGACAGAAATATAAATATGTCCTATACAAGTTTTATGTTTTTACCTAAGCTCGGTTCTCAATCTAACTTTGGGTTTTTTGGTCTGCAACTCAGACTGGTCAAGATCTCGCACTCTTTGATAAAAATGATATATCTGGAGTTCTACCTAACGAAATCACTTTAAACCAATTTTGTATGAAAGAGAACTAAAAAATATAGGTTTGGACATAAAAATCACTTTATGATCATTTTTCTACAACTAGTTATGGTGTTTTAAAGTTGGTGGCAGAAAGTAAGTCAGTACAGAAAATCAGGCTACTTAGGGTTTTGGTAGCTTAGCTTATGTTGTGTACATTTTTAACATGTTTTCTTTACATGCATGTTATAAACTCACATAAACCAAAACTCCAGAATACACACAAGTTATAAAACTTTAAAACATACACATGCAAGCACATACAAAGCACAATCTTACCCTAGCAATCCACTATTTGTATCTACAACGCCTTTTTTGAGTTATTCTTCATTTCTTTTTCTTAGGGTTTGTTATAGAGATGGATTGAGGGGCATCTTAAGGGTGAATATCAGAATATTTAAGGGAGTGCTTACCTCTTTTAATGCTTAAAAGGTTGAAGAGGAGTGAGACTTAACTTTAATGCTCACACCTTGAGCTTCCTAGCCTCTCATTCCTTCCTTCTTTCTTCTCTCCTTCTCTCTTAAGAACACTTAAAAATATTGGAGGTCTCTCTCTCTCACCCTCTTAGCAGAAAATACGTGTAGAGAAGGGTGTTTGGTTGTGTTTTTATAGTAAAAATGCATTAGAGACATAATAATTATTTTCCAAGCTTTATTTTGAATTTTATTCAATTTTCTATTGGTTGCATGAGAGAGGTGGGTGCTATTTGAGACATTGCGAAATCAAATTTGGCAGGTGGGGTTCAGCCATAGCAGACGTGGGTGGCTCAAGATCTGATTTGTATTAATTTAGGGTTTTTAAATTGTATTTTGGCACCATTTTGTGAAAAAAATACATAAAATATAAATTTTTTGTATCTTTTTGGTATCTAAATCTATTAAAACCTATTATATTAATTAATTTTGTCTTTCCATGATTTATCATAATTTTCATAGCAATTAATTAAATAGGTGTAGGCTTTTAAGCTAAATTATGCTAGTTTGACTATAATTGACTTTTTAACTTATTTATTGTGTATAGACTTTAAATAATGATTTATTTGCTTTTCCTGCCTTATAATATTTTATTAGTATGTATATTACTTGTATAAAAAGTTTTGGGGTTATAATAATACTTAATTTATACAACATTTTCTCATTTTTAAGTTTAAAAGGCAAAAAAGTCACCTTTTGGGCACAAACTCCAATGTGACTGGCCACTATGTGCACGCTTGGCATTTTTTGATGTTATTTTGTCTTTTATTATTTAATTATATTTAAATATCTAATTTGTGGTGTCCATGAGTCAAAATTTGAGTTTTGAAGACTTTTTGATGTACTAGGGGCAAAATGGTCATTTTATCCTAATTACGCGAATTTTTAATTTTTAATCTTAAATTTTATGTTATTTACTTAATTTAGGATGTTAGGAGTCTTCTCTAAGTATTAGGATTTTGCTTCTGAGCATTTGATCTCTTTAGGGTTTTCGGAACGGATTAGGATTTTTGGGCCGAGTTAAGATTATCATCCTACTAGCGATCTAAGATTTTGTCAACTAACCGTCGCTAATGCTAGGGTTTAGGTTGGATCGCTACATTGGTCGTTATAAATTAGGTTGCTATAACTAGGGTCTGTACCAGGGTGTTACATAATTACCCCAATATAGTCCTGTTCAATACGCACAAAGTGTACTAACACAACGAGTTAAAACAATAGACGGCGCTATTATCTGTTATCCGTAATCAAGACAGGCCTCCTAAAACTTTGTGCTACAGTTGTACTGATGTTTTGTCAAAATTCATCTAAACTTTGAATAAAAATTTATATTCTGCAAGAATCTATAATCTGGTCTTTTGTGTCCAAAATGTACTGTACACACCAAATCAAATACTGTACACAATAAAGACATCCATGTATAACATTTGAAGAAATGATATTGTATACATTGCATATTAAGATTCTCATAAAATAAAAAATAATTTTATTAAAAAATAAAATAAAATACTAAAACTAACAAAATTTATGATTTTTAATATACAACCCTGACAGAGACCCTCTATAAGGACCCGGTATTAGATTATAAGTTCAGTGACGCTAAACTGATAAGATCTAAGGGCACAACAAGACTAAAGATCTAGAACGATCAAAAGTTGAGAATTTAAAACCTGAGAGGCAAAAACCCTAATGCAAAGAAGAAGTCTTTAAACTTTAGAGATTATTAAATCATTTTAAAATATTATATTTAAAATCATAAAATCTCATAAAAAGGTAAAATTAGCATTTTGCCACTAAGTTACAAGAAAATCTTTAAAAATTCACATCTTAACACAAGGACAACCCTAACCCAAGATTTAAATTAAAATAAAAGGTAAAAGAAAAGATAACAAGGAAAATTACCAAATTGCCCCTCCTTGGTCAGCCATACCTAGAAGATTGAGCCAAAAAGTTTTTTTTTATATTTTATACTCAAAAATTTTAAAAGTATGAACAAATCAAGCATCATGATAATCTAAAAATGTTTATATTAATGATGCAACAAATATAAGTGGATTTGCCAAAGACAGACGCAGTGACTGGTTGGCAGTGACCGAAGAGCGTCTTTGAGATTTACAATTTTTTGGGTCTAGCAGGGTACTATCGGCGGTTTGTGAAGGATTTTGCGAGATTTGCTGCACCGATGACGCGTTTGACATGGGAGGGAGTTGTGTTTGTTTGGAGTGAGTCTTGTGAATCGGCATTCCAGAAGCAGAAGACGAGGTTGACTAGCGCACCAGTGTTGATCATTCTAGAGTGAGGCTTAGGATACACTGTATACTATGATGCTTCACATGATGGTTTAGGTTGTGTTTTGATGCAGAAGGGGAAGGTTGTAGCTTATGGTTCTCGACAGTTGAAGATGCACGAGAAGAACTACCCGACACACGATCTGGAGTTGGCAGCCGTGGTCTTCGCCTTAAAGACATGGCGTTACTATCTTTATGGTGAGCATTTTGAGGTTTTTCTCGATCACAAGAGCTTAAAACACTTATTTTTGCAGAAGGATCTGAACTTGTGTCAACGATGATGGATGAAGTTGTTAGAGGATTATGATTTTAATTTGCAGTATCATCCAGGGAAGGCCAATGTGGTGGCAGACACTCTCAGTAGGAAATCCCATGGGTCGTTAGCTTCTGTAGCTATACGTGAGTGGGACATGCTTGGAGAGATTGGGGAGTTTGATCTATGTCTCGGGAAGACAGTGATGGGTGCCACTTTGTTTTTAGTAGTTACTCGGCCAGCATTGGTAGCATGTGTGCTAGAGGTCCAGTTGACAAACCAGGAGACTTAGATGATACGACATCGTGTTGCCAGTGGAGAGGATACAGCAGGATGGGTTGTGGGTTCAGATCATAATCTAAGATTAGAAGGGTGGCTATTTGTGCCAGAGTCATGTCGGGAGGATATCTTACGTGAGCGTCATCATTCTCGCCTTGCAATGCATCCTAGAGGCACGAAGATGTACCATGACCTACGACGTCAGTTTTGTTGGACAAGAATGAAGAGAGATGTGATCTAGTTTGTTTCTCGATGCCTTACCTGTCAGAAGGTGAAGGCGAAACACCAGAGATCGGCGGGCTTGTTGCAGCCGTTACCGATATCAGAGTGGAAGTGGAAGTACGTCACGATGGACTTTATGTTAGGACTTCCTCGGTCACCTAGGGGATACGACGCCATGCGGGTTGTGGTTGATAGGTTGATGAAGTCTGCACACTTTCTCCCATCCGTGTGAAGGATTCAGTGGAGAAACTGAGTCAGTCGTATGTCAGAGAGATAGTCTGGTTGCATGGAGTGCCAATGTCTATTATTTTTGACCGAGACCCGCGCTTCACATCGCGCTTTTGACAGAGTCTTCAGGAGGCTTTGGGGATGAACTTGATGTTCAGTACTGCCTTTCACCCCCCAGACAGATGGCCAGTCTGAGAGGACTATACAGATTCTGGAGGAAATGATGAGGGCTTGTGTTCTTGATTTTAGAGGTTCGTGGGAGGATCATCTATCATTGGTAGAGTTTGCATACAACAATAGCTATCAGTTCAGTATTGGGATGGCACCGTATGAGGCTTTGTATGTTAGACCGTGTAGATTGTTCGTGTGTTAGACAGATGTAGGAGAGACCACAGACTTGGGATCCGACATGGTGAGAGAGACGACAAAGAAGATTACAGTGATACATCAGCGTCTTTTGACAGCGCAGAGCTGCCAGAAGAGTTATGCAGATTAGAGGAGGCGACCTTTGGAGTTTACAGTGAGAGATCACGTGTTTCTCAAGGTCTCACCACGTAGAGGTTTGATGAGGTTTGGTCAAAGAGAAAAGCTATCACCGCGTTTCATCGGACCTTTTGAGATCATTGACAGAGTTGGAGATGTTGCTTATCGTTTAGCTTTGCCACCTCAGTTAGCATTTGTGCATAACGTGTTCCATATTTCTATGCTACGAAGGTATGAGACTGATCCTTCTCATATGTTAGATTAGGCAGAGCTGCATGTTGATGAGGATGCTAGTTATGAGGATCGTTCAGGGAGGATTCTTCATACAAAGGAGTAGGTGTTGCGGGGTAGAACAATTGCTTATGTCAAGGTCCTATGGCATCGTCACGGGGTTAAAGAAGCCACATGAGAGCTCGAGTTTGGGATGCGTGCTAAATACTCAGACCAGTTTATCTCGTGACCTTGTTGCGAATTTTGGGGGCAAAATTCCTTAAGAGGGGAGAGTTGTGAGACCCGGACCTGTCTCTTTTTGAGATATTTATATATGTTGATGTATTCTTTTCCCGTATATGTATCTCTTGGTGTATGATTTATGTTTCCAGTTGTAGAATAGCATGTTTTGTATAAGGGCTATACGTGTTATGCATGCGGGGGTTCGGCTTGGTTGTCTTTTTCCATTTTCTCTCTCAGCGTTGATTGCTCGAGTGGTGGCAGGAGTTGGTCCGAGAGGTGACCGCTCGAGCGGTGGTGTGGTAGAGCCAATGTCGGTAAGGGGTCCGCTCAAGCAGTGGGAATCGCGCTCGAGCGGTGGGTCCTGGGCACAAATTTCTATAAAGCCTAGTAACCTTGGTTTTTGAGCCAAAAATATCTTTTTCAAACATATCTCTTCTCTCTCTTTGTTTCTCTACCTTCTCTCTAGCTTTTGGGTGGCCCAGGGCTTAATTTTTTGCGGCTGGATAGCAGATCCTTGCTATTGGTGACGTGGGATTCGTATCCATCTAGATGGATTCTCGTTCCGACGAGGTTGGATTTTAAGGCGTCAGGCTTGTAGCTCTTTGAGGTAGGATTCTAGACCTACATATATTAAAAGGGTGATATATGTGAATATACTTTCTTTCATTGGGTAGAAATGCTTTAAATGTGATTTTCATGTTTTAAACCTTGGTTTTGGGTAAAAACAGGGTTCTACGCCTTTTCTTGGTTTTATACATGAGCTGGGTGTGTTGACATCTGTGGTTTTCAAAAGGAGATTTGAAAATGAGATGTTAGTGGATTTTGTGAAAATCATACTTTTGGAGGTTTAAAGCTAACTCTTGGGGTTGAGTCTCAGTTTTATGAAACTATGTTGTTACATGCTTGTAGATCTCCATGTGGATGGATTGGATCCTTTTATACATGCGATATAAAATTGCCTTATGGGTTTTTAAATGTTTTCCATAGATGTACCGGGACAATGGGTGTGTTTGTGATGAGTTGGGCATCTATTGCTCCTCGGTATAAGTCCAGAAACATGCGCAGAGTAAGTACTCAGTTTTTTCGGGTTAGTCCTCGTAAATTGAGGTTGGTTGCTCAGCTCCCTCGGGATCAGGTCCCGTAAATTGAGTGGTTAGGTGCTTAGTACCATCGGGGTCAGGTCCCGTAAACTAAGTGGTTACATTGTCGTGACTCCGTATAAAGCTTATCATTACCAAGTGGACCTTCAGTGGTAACTAGGGTAATGGGCAAGAGTCTATAGTTGTTACCTATGTTTGTGTGGCAGAGTCGATACGTAGGATCTCCTTTTACTGTGTTCTCCTCGGCTATGTGATCTGAGTGGAGGAAAACTATTTTACTACTTTTCCTTAACTATGGCATGATATCTATGAGGATTATATGCATAGTTGGAAGGATAAAAACGTGGGTTTTATGAGATTAAAACCTTTTTGCGGCCCTTGTGGCTTGATGGAAAACTTGTGATTTTTGAGAGAAACTTTTTTGGGGCTCCTGTGGTTGAGCCTATATGTGTTTAATTGCATAGCCAGCTTTACATCTTTACCGTCTTTTTCTATTGGGCTTCGGCTCACGGTGTGAGATTTTGCTGTAAAAATATTTTCAGGTGACCATGTGGAGTTGACCTAGAGGCTTGTGGTGATGGAGAGCTTATTGTAGTTTTCCTATTTTGGACTTGTACTTATACAAGTAATGCCTGTTTCAGAAGGCTGGTTTTGTACGCCATTTTGGTGATATATTTATTCATGTATGAGAATGCATATTTTTCAGTTTATGAAAGTTAAACTGTGGAGATTTTATCCAATGTTGTATCTTATGATTTTCCAACTATAAACCTTATTTTCATAAACGATTTTGGTGGGCTTTCGCGTGACCCTAGGGTTTGGGGCATGACAGCGCACGTTTCTGGACTTTCACCAAGGGCGACTCGTGCCAAATACCCGTCATCCCGGTACATTTGAATAATCTTCTAAAAATCGAACTATAACTCAATTACAAAAACTTTTTCACAAATATACATTAAATATGTATGTATAGATCCATCCATCAACATAGAGATCAACAAAATATGTAAAAACATATTTTCATCAAAACATTTTAGAAATTGAGACTCAACCCCAAAGGTTAGCTCCATACCTTCAAAACACGTTTTTTTTTCTAGATTTTCACACATCTCTATTTTCAAAATCACCTTTTGAAAACTACGAACGTTCACAAATCATATCATGTAATAAACCAAAAAATGCTCAAAACATGATTTTTACCCAAATAAACAAGATTTAAACATAAAACATGACATTTGGCCAAAAACGGATGAAAAATAGTTATGAAAGTTTGACCTGTCTTCATTATTTTGTTCATAACTTTTTCTATAAAATAATTTTAGTGTGATAGAGGTGCCATTGGAAAGAATACTTTTGGGGCTTCAATTTGAGCACAAAAATGACCCAATTCCGAGTCCAAATGAGGGAGATATGATGAAAAGAAAATGGCTCGAAAATGGCCCTGCGGACCTCGATGCTCGCTAGGCACCCGATAAGCGCTTGAGCGCCTCTCCAAAAGAGGGCAGCGCTCGCGAAGTGCCTGCTCGCCGCTTGAGCGCCCTGCTACCCGAGAACTGCCCATATGTTTTTTTTTTAAAAACTGATATAAACTTCAAATGAAGCCTCTAAACATTGATTTTGATATGCATGAGTATACACAAACCCAAAACAACCATATAACTTCGATATAAACTATCAAAACCCGAGATCACCTAACCGAAATAATGAAAAATGGAGAAAAACACTTTTAAGCAAAAAAAATCGATTTATCGAATATAAACATGTTTTTCATGGGTTTTTACACAGTGAAACAGCATATAATCACATATATCACCCTTATACAGCAGTAGAATCTAAAATTCTACCTCGTTGGGTTCAAAACCCAATGCGTTGATCTACGTGCAAATTTGAGCTTCGTTGAAATCAAATTCCGTCTGGATGAAAGCGTAGACCACGAAGCCAATAGAAAGGATCCGCTGTTGAATCGTTGAAAATCGAGCCTCGAGCCTCCGAGAAGTTAGAGAGAAGACATAGAGAATTTTGAGAAAACTTAGTCCCTAAGTTTTGAAAATATCTAACGCTAGATATTTATAAGCTTCTAAAATATCTTTTTTTTTTATTTTTTGAAATTCGCACTAAAACTCCCTACAACCCCGGGAAGCAACCCCACATGCTCTATTTAACCAAAACATGCATAAAAACACATATAAGCTTATTAAGACAAAAATGCCAAAACGTGTACAAAAACACTGAACATGCATATATATCAAAAAAATAATAAAACGGTACAGGATCTCACACATCATGAAGGTAGACTTGTGTCACAATAAACGGTCCATCCCACTAAGATTGGAGCTTGTTGGGAAGTAACCGTAGCTTGAAATTGAACAACCATACTTTTTGATTTGGTTCGAACGATTTATGATGAATATGTTTGTCGTGAAAAGATTTCGTTCGAGCTTTGTAGGTATGGGAGTTCTCGTAAGCCTCGTTACGAATTTGTTCAAGCTCGTTGAGATGAAGCTTTCAGTGGGAACTGACAATGGCCATGTCAAAGTTTTACATTTTAATTGCCTAATATGCTTTATGTTTTGTTGGCCTAACTAGGTTTCAACCTATTTTGATGATAACAAACCAAAGTTTCTAATTGTGCAAATTGAGTGTGTTC
>JAOTRH010219073.1:0-10598 GCA_034768845.1 Heliamphora exappendiculata
ATTCGAATTCAATGTTTTAAATGTACTTTCTAAATTCAGTTAGTAATATGAGGGCAATCTTGCGCAATCAATTTTAATTAAGTTTTGAATTTTTTATAATTATAGTAGTATTAGTATTAAATATTTTAAAATTATATATATTTATCTTTTTTAGTGCGTAAAAAATCATTTAATCATCGAAAATAATTGTCGGAACTCGTCAACAATCGCAGAGGCCATTGGAGATGATCACCAACAGTATTTAGAATAGTCAATATATTTTGGTTCAATTTTACACAATAAAATTTAAAAGTCAAAGTATTTTTCATTAGACTTAATGTTATATGAAATATTACTTATGAACTTTACATAAAAAAGCTATTTTTTAATTGTGTTAATAATCTCTCTCTCTCTCTCTCTTTTTTTTAAAAAATTTGTGTCATCTCTATATAGAGATTTGATTGTGCTCCCTTCGTGGAGGTTTTTTTTGTTTTTTTTGTTTTTTTTTTACGTAAAGAATTTTCACTTGATTTGAAGTTGCATTATTTTATTATTGAACTTTTTTATTTATTTAAAAATAATAGGCATATAAACACAAATAATGGATTAAAATACAAATATAAGATAATCTTGAGAACTCTTGCAAGTAGCACAACTCTATATTTTTTTGTTAATTAATAATTATATTCAACTCTTGTGTCATTTTAGGGTTAAGAATTTGAAGCACTTCATGATTAAGACATTTTTTGTGAGATGTGGCAAATTCTTGATCATATGTGGGTGGGCCACTCTCCAATAACACAGTAGCTTCTACAACCTAAAAGGTATATGATGTTTTGTTTATTGGGATGACAGTGAAATTGGATGATATATTTGTCAAAATATCTATTTTAACGTTTGGTTAATTACAAAATAATAAAATATTATATATTCAAAATAATTCCTAATATTTCATTTATTGAAAGGAGAATTCCAACACACTTATCAAATAATTTCCATTGTACAAAATTATTTTATTTAGAGTATGTAAATAATTCATTAACTCGCACAAATTTACTAACTTGCACTAAACCGTGCGATTCACGTAGATAAATGCGTTGGCTTTAGGTGGATTACTAAGTGAAAAAAAATTAAATGGCTAAATTAATTACGAGTTCATATTAGTTATCGTGTTTATTTTTACGACGAAACTCAATTTTATATATATACTTATGGTTATTGATTTGTTTGTAACTTACAAGAATTAAATTAAAATATTTATTATTTTAGTTGATACTTTGTATGTCATAAATTTCTTTGTAAACGTTATTGGTACAATTATTTAATTATGTTATATATTATTTTTGTTATTATTAAATGACTATAGTTATTTTTAGTTGATTTTATTTTCTTAACTTGTTAAGTATAATTTAATAAAAAAATTATAATATATATTTTTTATTTTTAGAAAGTAATTAAAAAATATATTTTAAAATTTTTATAGTATTTTAAGCTACTAAACTACATAGAATGTTAAATTTGCCAAAATATCACCCAACACAGTGGTTTTGATGGTCAATAGGTTGGTGATGGATTTAAAAAAAAAAATGGATGCTAAAAATAAGTTTTCTTAACAAACTAGTATAAAACTTGTGTTGTATTTTTTTATTGGAAAATCTTAAGAGTCCTAAATATATTATAAGTTCAAAATAAAAATTGATTAAAAAGATATATCAAATGCAACAAGATACTTAATCAAAAAAAGAGAAAAAAAAAACTTTCAAGTAGAAAAAAAAAAATCCCATACAAAGAGAAACAAAACATTATGCAAAGAGGACGATGTGCCTCAATGCAAGAATAAGTTATTAGAACACATTAAAAAAATTCTAATAAACAAATGACAAAATATTAATATCGCTAACTAAAATAATATCGTAGTCTGTATTTAACTCTCACAAAAATAATTTACTAGGGCTAGAAGTGATCGCCTAATCTCAAATTGTTATTATCGGCATCAAGAAACTTGTGCTGATTTAGTAAATATCAAGATTTGAAAAAACTATTTGAGAAAAATAAAATTGTGGAAAACAAATGTTGAAAGAAAAAAAATAAATTAAAAATATGATTAAATGCAAATCTCACAAAAGTTAAAGCAACAGAAAAAAATAACTAAAAAGAGAAAATTCAAAATGGAGAAAATGAGAACATAAAATAGAAAAATAAAGAAGAAAAGTGGGAAAAATAAGAATTTTTAAAAGTTTAATACTTAGAATAATTATTTATTTATTTATATTAGTTTATGTTATTGGTTTCAAATTAGAGGTTTTAAACGTATGCATGCGAAGCTAAGGTAGTTTTAATTGAGTTGTGATTTTGTTGTTGAATTCAAACAGAGTCTGTGTGTATTGTTTTGATTGATTTTATTGCATGTTATTTAGTAAACGGTCAAACCGTTAAATTATCTGAAAAATAAGAAGAATTCTGTCAACTTTTTTTAAAAGTTTAATACTTAGAATTAATTATATATGTATTGGAATTTTTTTTTCTGATTTAGTGCTTTTTAGTATGTGTTATTTATAATAATATAAAACTTTAGAGAAATTATTAAAATGTACGAATAATTTCAAAAAATAATAATAATAGTACGTTTAGGCACGAAAAATACATAGTATATATATATATATATATAAGAAATAGTTTTATCCCAATTTTTTAATTTAAAAATTCAAGTCTTATTTTATGTTGTTATACATAATATACTCTTAAACTTCATTTGAATACAAAATATCTGAGAAATTCTTACTATTTTTAACTGAGATTTTTTTTTGTTTCAATAGAAAAAAAAATTGAGAAATTGAGAAATTTCTTATGTAACAATCGAAGCATCATTTAAAAAAAAATATTTTAATAAAATTTATAATTAAATTTTCAATAAAATACACAATTAATAGAGAATTCTTAGTTAAAAAAGAAAATTCTAAATCATTCCCTTATTTTTGATAAAAAAATCTCGTACTAAAAAATTTCTCATTTAAATTCACTATGAACAAAGAAAATATCAATCGTTCTTCGTCATTTCGGTACATCGACCTTCGATAAGCACTGTCGACTTCTTCCTCTTATTCAGCGCAGACGCCGTCGACTTCTTTTTGTCTCTTTCGCACGAAACAGTTCGCATGAACACTAATCTTTCGAAGACCTCGTCGATCTGCGTTGAAACTCTAGTCACATGCTGACTTTTGTACAATCTCAAGTGACCTATAACAAAACTTTCATAAAACTTCAATTAAGCTGTGATGAAATTCTGTCCCCTCACCTGTGATGAAATTCTGTCCCCTCACCTGTGACGAAATCTTAATATCTTGTCTCAACAACCATCACTGACACCATCAAGTGACGGTGATGGTCAATGGTGATGGTGACAGAAATTACGACAAGAGACAACAATTGATGGCAATGATTGTGGTAATGGTCGACAGTAAGAGGCAAATAAAATTCTTGAAATAAGTGAATTGAGACTAGAATTTTTATAATAAAAGTATATTTAATATATTGTAAAATAATATTTAAAAATTAAAACCAAAGCTTAAACAAAAATTTTTAAATCTCAAAACTAATAATTAAATTAACCTGAAAAAGTATTCAAACAAGGGGACAAGGAGACAAGAGAAGGTTTTACTACCCCTGCTTTCCTACACCAAGCATGACGTGGCGATTGACAACGAGAAGCGCTTGAGTGCTTTTTTCCCCCTTCTCTCTTACTTTCTGTGTCTTCTCCCAACTCATTCGGCACTGGATTCCCCGGTCCGATTTCTTTCCGTTATCCTCTTCTCTTTGGCGCAATCAACCCCAGAAATGGTCATGATTCCATTGGACATACGTTCGGCGCTTCAGATTGCTTCCGCGTTCGGCTACCTCAAACCACCCAACCATCTCTTGGTCTCTCGCGTTCGGCGACCACCGCCGCGGTTGGCGGTTGCGGCGAAGGTGAGAGCTTTTTCTACCGACGAGATCGGGATCGAGGGCTCCGCCACCGAGAAGGTTTCGAACAAGCCATCGGTGTGCACCGCCGACGAGCTTCATTACGTCTCCGTCTGCAAATCCGACTGGAGGCTCGCCCTCTGGCGTTACACCCCTCCACCTCAGGTCCCTCTCTAAATTACATTTCCATATGTGCATATTTTAAACTTGGACGAATTTGAATTTTCATGGGATGGGTCTTGTACTCTTGTTGAAGAAAGATTTGACTGTTCATGGTGGTACTAATTTTGTGTTGGGATGTGCTTGTAAATGTATATGTAATGTTGCCTGTAATTTTGAAATTACAGGCTCCTCCGAGGAATCATCCACTGTTGCTATTGTCGGGGGTAGCGACCAATGCCATCGGATACGATCTCTCTCCTGGGGTTAGTCTCTCTATCTCTCTGTTTCTCTCTGCTTGTGTGTGCGTTGGAGGGAGGGGGAATGGTTGCAATTTCAGTTCGTTAGAAGAAATGCACTATTATGGTAACTGTAGAGGATCAGGATTGGTATCTACTAGTCCCGTCCAAGTTGGCTGTGACGTTAGGGGAGAATACCACGTGTATGCCTGCACAAGAAATGAATGAGATGTCCGTCGGTGGCTTTATACCGGTGGACCCTCCGACAATCAAATCAGGCAAGGAGATTTAGTGAGAAAGAAGAACTTGAGAGTAAGTTTTAGCAGAGTTTTTCCCTAGTAAAAGAGGGCATACCTTTTATCTTCAACTTGTTGGCTATTTATAGGTACAAAAATACTTGACCCGCTCATGGAGTCCGACCCGACCCAAGCAGGTCGGGTTGTAACTCTTTTATTTGATCAATGCATAGTAATTAATGTCTTGATGGTGACTTGTCAGTGCCATCATTGAATATCTCCACAAGATATCTCTGCAAATGCCTTTTGTCATATCTAGATGTTCATCAGTATCCAGGTCTAGCTTTAGGCCTAATTTGGGCTAGGACTTGGCCACCCCTACCTAACCATTTTACCCC
Source organism: Heliamphora exappendiculata (assembly GCA_034768845.1). Classification (NCBI taxonomy): domain Eukaryota; kingdom Viridiplantae; phylum Streptophyta; class Magnoliopsida; order Ericales; family Sarraceniaceae; genus Heliamphora; species Heliamphora exappendiculata. The sequence goes on from JAOTRH010219073.1 coordinate 4,972, forward strand.
TGAGTTGGCCCATTTACTACCGACGTTTCATCTTCGTACCACATCTCAGATTTGTGTACCGCGGGACATGATCTTTAGAATCGTCCATTTAGCGCGGAACAAGGTTTAGGCAGCTCACCTTGCTCGGCTATCAATGCCGAACATCACTTATCATGGTGCCGAGCACCATGACCTCGGAATTGGGGGCTGGACCCTCGCCGAGCTCGGATACTTCACCATATAGCTCGGCCTATTGCCCGAGCTGATGTGGATATGCCGAGGATCGTCCCATGCTGATGTGGACTGCTGCGCTGTATGGCCTTCCACGTGTGCTCCACGTGGCTTAGGTCGGAACTTGATTCCCCCTCAATTGCCCTCATCATCTTGCTGTTGCTCGGAACTCGAGCAGCTGGAAAATGATGTAATGCTCTTGCTCAATTTGTTACTTTGCCCTTTGGTCGGGAGGCTTGTTGAGCGAGCTTCGCTGACGTACTGTCCCTTAGCTATCTTTTCTGCCACATGTTGAGTCCCTACTGGCTCTGCGACGCATTGAATGCGTACGACGTTAGCTGTACCTTGGGTACTGGAACGTCACTGGAATGTCGGCCGTCATATCAATAAATATCAATCATTTGGCTTAATGATGGTGGATTTGCTCGAATTTCCTGGTCTGATCAAACATTTTGCTCGGGATCCTTACTCTGACGATGGACATTGCTCGGTTCTATAATCCGAACATCAGTACTACGAATTCAACCGCCGCGAGTTGTTCGGATTGATCTGATTGGGAGACACGTGTTGCCTGTTTTAAATGCGCATTTAATGCACATGGCGCGCGTCTGAACACGCGCCATAATTGCTGTCGTTTGGCTCTTCATTTGAAATTCAGACGAAGGCTATAAAAGGGGGAGAAAAAACCCCTTTTCTTCTTTTACAAAACCGTTACTACTCCCCTGACTTAGGCGATTTTCGAATGTTCTCCGGCGACTGCGGCTCCTTCAACTCCGGCGACTTCGAAGAACTTCTGACTTTTCTACAACCAGGTTAGTATCTTATCTGTACACATCTTCCGCCTTTTCTTCTTTTCTTATGAAAATCTATGGCCAACGTTGCCGCAGTAGGGGTTAGGCTCTCCTGCCTATGCCCTAAATACCCTAGCGGCACTGCTTGCCACTTCCAGCGGCGGCAGTGTTGCTGGGGAAGGAACTATGGTCATATGCACATACGCATATATCTAAAATCTCCCTTTTGTCTTGTCTTTTTTTTTTTTGCATATAGCTGGGGCGCCTTGCTCGATATATTGACACGCCCGAGGCTTTGGCCGAGCTCCGTCGAGCTAGGTCGATTCCGGATGATGTCACTATTCGCCAGGCCACTGATAAAGAGACCTGGACTACTGAAGAGCCTGGGGGTGCTGTTTTTCCCCTCGTGGCTCTCTTGGAGTTCAGGTTGGAGTTTCCCCTCCCGAGCATCGTGAGGGAAGCTTTGGCTTTTTATCGGCTATGCCCAACGCAGCTCACCCCAAACTCTTCTCCATACTGATGGCTGTAGCATTATTGAATCGGTACATGGGCATCGATCTCGGTGTTCGGGAGATTCAATACTGCTATTCCATATCTGAGACGTCCAAAGGCCAGAACAATTACTATCTCAAGGCCAAGGAAGGACGTCAGATAGTGCTTGACCTAAAGAACTCCCACAAGGGAGATTTAGAAGATTTTGTAGTGGTCGGGGGCAACTGGCAGCTCGGCTTGGGCGACCAAAATCTGCGTGTTCGGCTCTGCCCCACGAGGGTTGGAACTCCAGGTAGCCGAGCTCCATTCCCCTATATTCTGATTCGTCTTACTCTTCATTTTTGTATACCCGAGATCTAATGCCTTGGAAACTTTATCAGGTGCCTACTGCAACACCACCGCCATCAAGGACAAGAGAGATCGAAGAGAAGGTCGGGTTAATCTCGATCACATACGGCGCGTGCTCGATTGGGATAAAGACGTCCGATCATTCAAAAGGCTCTTCAACGGTGACCCTATCCGACCGGACAAGCTCGGACACATATTAGAGCCCATTGAGGGAGTAGCTGAGACGGTCCAGAGCACAGGAGCTTCCACCTCTTGAGCAACAGGCAGCAGACCTTCCAGCTCTACCAACCGAACGGTCCTAGAGGCGATCGAGATGTCGCAGAGGAGCCTCTACAACTTGCTCGGGAATGTACCCGGCGTCACTCCCCCCACCGTCCGACCAGTGATCTCAGCTCCCCCCGCCCAACCTTCAGTGCCCATCACAATAGCCCTCCCTTCAGCCTCAGCTCCAGCTCCACCGGCTCCACGAACCTCCAGGAGGAGGAGCTCGACTTCCGAGGTGGCTGAACGGGAGGTGCGCTGCCGAATTGAAGTCCCCACTCCTCAGCCTACTCCGAGCCGAGCTGAGGGTTCGGCTCCAACAGTTGAGGTGCTGCTGTCCTCTCTCCGTCCTACCGAGGGAAAGCCGTGTCCACCCAGGATTCAGTGCAGGAAAGCCACCATGTGGCTTGGGCTCTGGCCAAGAGCTTATGTCTGCAAAAAGACTAGGAGTCATATGCTGCCATTCCATCCTCCTCGCTGTTGAAGCAAGCCGCGCAACACCTCATTGCGGTAAGGACCGAGTTTGTGATCAGCTTCATATTCCTCGAACTCCTGCTTTTCTTTAGTTTAATTCATCTTTTATTGCTGAGCAAGGCCTCCAAATGGGGATGGAATCTGCCACTCGGTGTGGCCAGCTCCAGGAAAAGTATAACCAACTTGATGCCGAGCTCCAAAGACTTAAGGAGGACGTAAAAATCTTACAAGCCCAAGTCAGCGAGGCTTGTGCGGCAAAAGAAGAGGCCGAGATCTGCGCTACAATGGCTCTGGATTTGATCAAGGAGCAGGAGTCCAACCTCACTTCGGTGCTCGGCCAAATGGAAGAAGCTTCAAAGGCCAAGGCATTCCTTGAGCAAGAGAATGCCGAACTGAGAGCCGCGAACACCCACATTCACAAAGAAAGATACGATGAGGGATTCAACAAGGCGGGGGACATCTATGAAGCTCAGGTCATGGACATGCAAAACCCCATGTTCAAGATGGAGTGGGACTCTGCTCTAAACACCGCGTTTATTAACGCCGAATCCGAGCTTCGCAGAAGCGTCCCGTGGATCCGGCCGAGCATCGCGTTCCCTGATGAGTTGGCCTACCTGATCGGCTCCGCAATCCCTCCAGGCCCCGTGGTCGAAGCACCTCCTGTTTCGACCGTTCAGGTTATTCCTCCCCCACCTCCAGCCCAAGACGCCGAGATTCCTCCTCCTCCAGCAGAGCAAACCGAACATGCAATGGAATTCAAAGAGCTGGATCCCTTGTGGACGGCGCACGGGACCTTGGTCACCGACGCTACTGTGGACCTAACTCTTGACGAGGATGCTCTACCCGAGGAGGTTCCTGATTAGGGAGTGGAAGAACAGGGTGTCGAGGGAGAGCAAGGGGGCACCGAGCAGGCGGCGTAGGGTCTTTCATTTTTGTTTCATCTTTCTCTTTATAACAAGTCTGCGTTGCACGGCCTCAATTCTTCTGTGAGGTCGGCACGCCTTCATTGTACTACAAATTCTTACATTAATGAAATTGCAAACGACTTAGTATACATTTCTTTGTTCAATCTCTATTTGCTTAACTGTTTTTGTACTGTACTTGTATCTGCTTTCTCTTTGGTTACGCGCTTTTATGCAAGTTTACGAAGCTCGGCTTCACACTACCATGTGAGGTTGGGAAACCTCCAAATATACTGAGATTGTTCCGAATTGAGATTCTTAACAATTTCATAAGATCACCCGAGCACCCTCAATGCATTCAAGATATGGAATTGAGATGTAGAAATCTCAAATTTTCCAAGTCATACATGCTCGGCTTAGGTCTTCCTGTTCGGCCATGCTTGCCGATCAGACCCTTGTGACCCAGGACAGAGATGTGGAAATCTCAAAATCTCCCAAGCCATTCAAGATCGGCTTGGGCTTTTTCTCGGCTCGCCTGATCTGGACAGCTCGAGCCGAGCTATGTTGCATATATCCGAGAAACAACCCTGCTCATCTCTTGTGCCCATTGACGGGTCTTAGCGCTTGGCTGGGGAAGGCTCATGCCCGAGATTGGGTCTTCAGAGCCCGCCGATCATTTGACATCACTAGCCTTTTTTGGCTGAGGTTTTTGTTCCCTGGCCGGATGGTGCCTAGCCGAGCTAGGACTTTCTTGCCCTGGCGTGGCTCGAGGCCATCGGGACTTTTGGTGCCTAGCCGAGCTAGGACTTTCTTGCCCTTGCGTGGTTCGAGGCCATCGGCTAGGACTTTTGGTGCCTAGTTGAGCTAGAACTTTCTTGCCCTGGCGAGCCTCAAGGCCATCGGGACTGCTTAGCCGAGCTAGGACTTTCTGCGATGTCTTTAATCATGCACAAACTGTTGAAAAGATTTGCTTTATTCATCATCCCGAACAATTTTACAGTCGACACCTCAATGATAAAATTTTTGTAAATTCTGGGCATTCCACGGCCTTGGGATCTTCTTTCCTTCCATGTCTTCAAGTCTGTATGCCCCTGTGCCAGCAACTGAGGTGACTTTGTATGGACCCTCCCAGGTCGGGCCTAGCTTGCCGTCAAGGGGGCCCTTTGTATTAAGGAGGACTTTCATGAGGACCAGCTCGCCGACCTGAAAACTCCTCTGATTCACACGTCTGTTGTAGAATTTTGCAAGTTGTTGCTGGTAGGATGCCAGCTTGACCAGAGCCAGCTCCCTTCTTTCCTTGGCTAGGTCCAGTTCTCGAGCAATGCTGAGGTTGTTATTCCCGGACTCGAAGGCCTCAGTTCTGATCGTCGGCACACCAACCTCCGAGGGGATAACTACTTCTACGCCATAGGCCATGGCAAATGGCGTCTCCCCAGTAGAACTCCTAGGAGTTGTTCCGTAGGCCCATAGCACGGAGGGTAGCTCGTCTGCCCACTTTCCTTTGGCCTTTTCTAATCTTCTCTTCAGCCCTGCAAGAAGTGTCTTGTTCGAGATCTCTGCTTGGCCATTGTTCTGGGGAAATGAGGGTGTTGAGAAGTGGATCTTTATGCCCAAGCCCGAGCAGAATGTCTTGAACAGATTGCTGACAAACTGCTTCCCGTTGTCTGCAACTATGGCGCGCGGAATGCCAAATCTGGTGATAATGCTCTTCCATAAAAACTTATTCGCGTCCATATCTTTGATGTTGGCCAAGGGCTCAGCTTTCACCCATTTGGAAAAGTAGTCTGTAGCTACAATTAGAAATTTCTATTGCCAGGTGCCTTAGGCAATGGCCCAACAATATCCAGTCCCCATTAAGCAAAGGGTCATGGGTTGATGACCGGGCTAAGCTCCTCGGCTTGCTGCTTGTGCAAGGGAGCAAATCTCTGGCACTTCTCACACTTCTGCGAGTATAACTGGGTATCTTTTTGCATGTAGGGCCACCAGTAACCCTGGCTCATTGCTCGGTGCGCCATAGATCTTCCCCCAGTGTGGCTCCCACATATCCTCTCATGAAGCTTGAACAGAAATTCTTGGACTCTGTTCGGATGAACACATAATAGGTAGGGACCTGCGAAGGATCTTCTGTATAACTGACCCTTGGGGGAAA
>JAOTRH010219084.1:0-10597 GCA_034768845.1 Heliamphora exappendiculata
TAAATTAAGTCGTTATGATCCGGTCCATCCGTTTAATCTTTTAATCCGACGGTCTCGAATTAAAGATTAAACGTCTAAGGTTTTGGAACCCTAAACGAGCCGTCAAAGACCCGAACTTCCTCCTCAGCCTCTGGAACATCGTCATAGCCGCGGACCACCACTGGAACACCGAAAAAAGCCGAACAAAGTCGAGCCAAATAGCCCCCAACAATGCCAAAAATTCTGCTTGTCGCCGCACCTGATGCCGCCACCTTCAGTGCTCCGTTTTGCTGTCTTTCCATTACAGTTGAAGCCCTCAAAAATTATGGTAGGTAGATGACTTCGTCCACTGTATCTCCGCAAAAAATCGCATCAAAATTCAAAGCCGAAGTGCCCCAAAAAAATCTCCAAATAGCTGGGTTACTGTAGCGGCGCCACTGTGCGCGACCAGCTTTGAAGCAACTTTTGAACCCTTTGCCGCCATCGTCTAACCACAACCGAACCACCATCGGATAGCCAACGAAAAATCTTAATTTCAATGAAAAAATTGCATCGAAAAAAATTGCCGAAAGCCCCGAAAACGAAACCCGAAGATGGTGCCACTGTTCTGCCGAACAGGCCATGTCGCCGCTACCTTGTCCTTCTTCTTTTGTTTTTATTCCTCGTTTTGCGTGATTCGATTACAATATTGATCCAAAAAAATAGAATAAAATAATTGATTACATCGTCAAAAACTTATACCCCACGTAGGAGGTGTACAACCGATCTAATCTCAAAACAAAATTGTCAAGATAAACGATTAAAAAATGATATAAACCAAACATTCATTCATACATTCATTTAACTGGATCATAACGACATAGGCTGCAAAACAAATGTTAGCACAATGATTTTTCATGAAAAATGCAACCATGGCTCCGATACCAATGTTGGAGCAGAAAAAAAATTTTGAATCGACGTCGTGACTGTATAAAACGACGTGTGCGTTTATCATGAAAAATCGAGAATAATATTAATCTTAATAGCATTATACCTTTATGAAACTTGTCGAAAAGCTTCAAGAAATCCCGAATATGTTGAAGACGACTTTGCAACCTTCTCACGTATGACCCGGACGCACTACAACGGTCTCGATGTGAGGGCACCGATTCCGATCGAAGTTTTTTTCTCCTCTTGGTTTCTTCTCACACTTCTCTCTAAAAGGGAAAAATGATTTTCCAAAAAGGAGAGAGAGAGGGCGATGGATAGGATAGGATTAGGGTTAGGTTTAGCCTCTTAATTATATATTTGAATCTATCCCTTAAGATATAAATGGTATATATATCTTTCTATCCCTTAAAATAAGTAAGATATATATATCCATCTAAAACCAAATCCCCACTCCATTTATTAGGGCCAACCACCTAGGGAGTAATCCCTAGGTGTGCCAAATTCCCAAATCGTCTTCCAACAATTCAATATAATTCTTGAATGTCCCCAGTGGCAAAATTGGCATTCAAATTAAATTAAATAATAATCAAAATCAATAAAAAAAATATCCGTGCGTATAATGGGCTACGTGAGGGATCACGAGAAAGTATAGGACTCGTGCTAACCGTGCGAAAAAACCGAATATCCCTAACTCTGTCCCCGAGTTAGATCCTTTGTTGCACGAACCAGAACTTATTCCACTAAAGGTCTTGACTGAACTCCCGGCCCTAACTCAAATTATGTCTTGAGTCTCTAATTACCAAATGCACTGAATTCTCCCCACGCTTAAGATATGGATTCCCGATAAATAAATTAGGTTACTGAAAACCCAATTTAATTATCCTCTTCTCCTCGCAACCACACCGCTTAACTTTTTGATATGCCCGATCCGAAGATCCATTGTACAAATTTAGCATAATCAAACCTATAAGCAAAGCACACGAGAGAGAACTCCTCAACCTTAATCGAACGTGATTTTTGTCAGCTGATTATCGATCATCGGATAAACAACGCCAGAACTCAACTTATCGGTATTGTTGATCTCATGGAGGAAATCTCAACCATTGATGACTCAAAATACTGTACATTATCTGAACACAACCAATCAATCACTTCGGGTTTAAGAGTTCGCGCAATACATGATAATACGGGATGTGGATCAATTCATATAGTTAGTATAGAATTGATTATCCCATTGATCCCGCTCAATACACTGCAAGTGTACTAATACATCGAACTCAAACATCGAATTCTTTAAACCTGAATTCGATCCGTTCGACCTAGCCAAGACCAGCTACTATAACGATGTATTGCAATCATACCAATGGAATGTCCGGGTCCATTACGATTGTGAGCCTTCCTGTATAATCTGTCAGAACTTTTAACCCGATCTTCCGTGCAGCACGCACCGAGTCAAATACTGGACAGAATATACGAACTATGCATTCATACATCACAAATATAAATATGAAATCATAAATGCAAAACCATCTCAAATATTTTTTATTAATATGCTAGGGATCTAGAATAAAATACATAAAAAGTATGACTTTTCAGTTTACATTCCCAACAGGTTTTTGGTATACGGTTGTGTGCATGGTGGTTCGTGCATCGTTGCGTGCGGGGGTTTGGTTTTATTTCTCAGTTTGGGTTTTTTCCCAGCGTTGACTGCTCGAGAGGTGGTTGTGCACTCGAGCGGGCTGGTGGCAGAGATGTATATTGGTAGGAGACCGCTCGAGTGGTGGTTGTGCGCTCGAGCGGGGTTGTGGTAGTGTGTTATGTCGGTTGAGGACCGCTCGAGCGGTGGTTGAGCGCTTGAGCCGTGTTGGCGTTCGGGTTACGTTTTGGTTTTGGTTTTTCGTATCGTCGGGTATCTAATGACGAGTAAGTGGCATGTGATGTCGTGACGGGTTATGTGACGGGTGGCGTCATGATGTGAAGTTATATATGACTATGTGCGTTTATAACTGGCTTCGTATATTTATAACTCTAGCTTATTTATGTTCGGAATATGTGGATGGATTACACGGTTTTGGTGTTGTATGTGAAATGTCGTGGTCACACGTGATCTTATGTTTATAGAATTATGGTTAGTTTTATTCTTGTATGTTGTAGGACGGGTATGTGGTCCTATGTGGTCCTTGTGTTCGTGAATGGTTATTTTATATGCATGTGTTGCATTGTGTATATGGAGGGTGGATAATGGCCCCATGGTGAAAGTTCGAAAAGTTGCATATGAAGGGCGGATAATGGTCCAATGGTGAAAGTCCATGAAGATATCTGTTGACCCTGGTTGACGAAGCATAATGGCACGAATAATGGTCCTACGGTAAAAGTCCGTAAAGATGTGTGATGAGGGCGGATACCAGTCCTACGGTAAAAATTCGTAAAGAAGTGTGTGTTGTACGGGTTGCGTGCGTTGTGTGTGTTACACGGGTTGCGTGCATTGTGTTTGTTGCACGGGTTACGTGTGTTGCGTTTGTTGTATGCACAGGCGGCATGAGTTGCATTAGACGGGGGCTGCGGTCCTTTAGTGAAAATCTGAGAAGATACAAGAATTGTTTGTGATCGATCCGTGGTCAAGGCTCGGGAGAAAGTCGAGGTTTGTGTATACCTGTTGTTAGGGCTCGAGTCAGAATCGTTGTTAGGGCTTAGGGGAGAGTCGATTTAATTCTATCTGTGTTGCATCTGTGGCTCGTAGGAGTCGGCCTTTACCTGTGTGGCATACTACTATATGTATCATGGATTGCATGTATTGCATATTGGGATGGATAGACCAATTATTTTAAAACTATTCTCAACCCGCGGGAGTCGAAATATTGTATTAACGGCCTGCAGGAGTCGTAATACTGGAATTGATTTCAAAGCTCTGATGAGTCAAAAAATAGTTTTTATCCTCGCTTTTCCATTGCTTGTGAAAATCGTTTTAATGGCTCTTGTGAGTCGTGATCTAAAACCGTTTTCAAGGCATGAAAGATAGTCTAAACCTGCACTTCGATTTACTAGCATGTTTTGTTTATACTGTATGTCTGTCTAGTTTCTATTGAGTTTTGGCTCACGGTGTGGGATTTACTTTTCTTTAGGTACCAGTCACGCAGGTTGATCTGGAGGTGCTGGAGAGGTGAAAGAGTTGTAGTCTTTCTTTTCGTTTATATTTGTATCATGTATGGTTAATACATGTTTCTCGACGTTGGAGCCTTGTAATATTTTCCGTTTGACATTTATATACAATACATGTATGTTTATTTTGAGAGTGTATTCTCGAGCTGGGTCTTGTGGTTGATTGTTTATGGGTGTTTCACGCGACCCGGAGTTTGGGGCGTGACATTATTAGAACTGTTTTTGAGATGTTCTTTGAGGCAACACGTTGCTGGATTTTAGTGCCAAATACAGGAAGAAACAGGAACCAAAATCACCACGAGAAAAGCCTAAATTTGCGACAACTTAGGGGAGGTGGCGCTGAGCAATGGCGCTGCTCTGTTTAGCAGCCATCGAAAGCTATTTTTTGAGCTTCTTTCGAACTGGGATTTTTACAAAAAAATAGTATTTTTTGAGTTATTTTTAAAAAAAATGGCGTCGAGAGCGAAATTCGGATGAGGCGAAAAAAGCCACCTGAAGTGGTGGTAGTAGCGGTGCCAGTGGTGCTAAGATGGCCGGCGGTGGTGCTGGTGGTTCCGAGACTGTTTTAGCTTGTCTTTTTTGATATGTATTGATCGAGATGTGATATATTTGTATATCATTGCAAATCGAAAAAGTCCTGATGCACTGAGGATGCAAGAATCTGATTGAGAAAATGATTGACTAAATACAGCTTATCTTTAAAACAGGAGACTAAAACTCATCAGAGTTTCTATTCGATCATAAAATCGAAATATATCCATACTTTGCATTTATATTCTCTGAAACTACGTGGATGATGTATATCTGTTTTATATACTCCTGTTAATTTAATTAATTCAAAAATTTTAGTTTTAATTAAATATTTTGTAAAGCAAAATAAAATTAAGTTTGTTTTAATTAAAAGTTTTTAATTAAATGAAAAAACTTTAAATATTTTATTTTTTACAAAATAACACATTTAAGATAATTTTTTATTAAATCGGATATCTTGAAAATGTGAAAATTAATTTCAAACTTTGAGTTAATTAAATGAAAAAATATTTAATCTTAATAAATTATTATTTTCAAAAAATGTGTGACGTAGAAATAAAATAACTTAATGCCTTTAATCACTACCTTAACTGAAAAGCTAAAGAAAAAACTGTGGATTCATCGAATATTTTATTTGTTACGCATTAAAACACGGAAAGATAGTTTTACAAATCGAAATCTTTGGAATCGAGCACATGAAAAGATATTTTAAATTCTTTCAAATCATGTGATTTTCGAGATTAATAAATTTATTTTAATTAAATAAATTTGTATAACCTTCAAAAATATTTTAAAAATATAAGTGGGAGAGAAAATTTATACACAGATAAATCACGTCGTCTCCATTACCAGTTCGTAGGTGATATAATTAATTTTGCGTGTTGGCAGTAAAGTCTTCCTCCTCATCGGACATGATTAATTACGGTATCACAAATACGAATCTTCTTTAGGAATAATTTTAGATAATTGTTAGTGTGGATCACTTTTCCATCTAACGAGTTCATTGCGAAGCGATTGATTTGAGATTAGGTGGTGGTTAACACTTAGCTGTAAATAATAGTATCCTCTTCATCTGAGTCACTGTTATTATCTGCTAGACTGAAGCTGTGTCGACTATTTAATTTTAATTGATATGGTCTATTGCCTAGATAGTAAAATTAATAAGAATTTACCTATCTAGACAAACGATGGATAGTAAACGTCCTTCCATCGAAGATGCTATTCACAGGGTACCAGGCTACTTGCGAATTTTTTTAAATAGTAGAGGGAATCAATTTTAAAATAAATTTAAAATTTTTCTCATCATAATTAACCGTTATTTTTAATTATGTGATTCTCAGGTTTAAAATAGCATTCAATCCACAAGTTAATATACTTAAAAAGAACAAACTAATATAATCGGATTTTGTTGACTGAAAATGTAACTTGGATATTTCTTTAACTACCAAGGGTATTCCTTCAATGCCAGAAAATGTGCTTGTTTCTAAAAAGGTTCTTCCTCTAGGTCGAAATACATAAAAAAAGAAAAAAGTTCAGAAACAAGATGACACGGTTTCCAGGGTAGTTAGTGGGCCACGCATTAGTGTGAAAAAGCCAAAAGACAGATATTTTCACTACAATCAGACACACACTGAAAAAAGTAATGTCCAGTTTATCTCAACAAGCTGAACAATCAGGGTAAGTTCTGTTCACTGGTTATGAAAATATGTTTAGCGGTGTTTATCTAACAGTACTTGGTGTGTAGATACGAAAACCACTAATCATGTCTGTAATTCATTGCAGGGGTTCTAAGAAACTCAACAACTTAGTGATCAAAAGATTTACCTACATATGGACAATAATACAAAGGTGACAGCAGTTGTAGTGGGAGATGGCACTCTTAGTTTTAATAGAGAATGGGTTTTAATATTGAGAGATTGTCTTATTTACCTTCCATTAGAAGGAGCTTAGTTTTCGTTTCTAGATTGGTTAAAGATGGACATTTAGTTTATTTTAATAACTCTTTGGCTATTAAGGATAATAAATGAGTTATCTATTCTGGTACATTGGTGGATGATTTTTATGTTATTACTCCAATCTCTTTTACACTATAACTGACTGAATTGAATAACACATCTAATTTATCTTATAACAGAACGTTTCATTCTTTAATAAACTAAACATTTTTTTGACACTTACGCTTGGGTCATATTAATCTAAAAAAGATAAATAGACTGGTTGAAGATAGACCTTTGAGTTCATTGAAAGTTGAGATATTTTCAGTCTGTGAGTCTAGCTTAGAGGGTAAGATGACCAAGAGACCCTTCTCGGCCGAAGGCTATATAACTAAAGAACTGTTGGAACTTATTCATTCTGATGTATGTGATCCTATGACAATCCGAGCTAGAAGTAGTTTTGAATACTTTCTAATGAATGTAATGATATGCATGAGTCATGTAACTTGTTAGCTGGTGAGTTAGGAGTTAATGTCATAATATTCAAGGTGTGAAGTTAACACTACTACAAAAATTGCAAACGATCTCAGATATAAACCGAGATTAAAATCATGCCATCTCGGTTCTTAAACCGAGTAGTATCGAGGCGTGATTAAAAGGTCCCAACAAACAATCTCGGTTATTAACTGAAATAAAAAGTAATGCAAAATCGAGATGGTATACCGCTATTCTCGGTTATTAGCTGAGATGAAAAACAATCAAAATCGAGATGATATACTTTTAATCTCGGTTAGTAAACGAGATGAAAACATAATAACAATCTCCGTTATTAACCGAGATGAAAAGCGAAGAAAAACTGAGATAGTATACTTTTAATCTCAAGTATTAAGCGAGATGAAAAAATAAAAACAATTTCGTTTAATAACTAAGATAAAAAGTAGTACTAACCTAAGATGATATACTTTTAATCTCGGTTAGTAAGTGAGATGTAAAAATTTAAAAATCGAGATTTTGATATACTTTTAATCACGGTTAATAACCAAGATGAAAACTTAAAAAATTAATTTTTTTTAATGCCATTTGTTCTTGATGAACCTAGGTAGTTATCAGTACTTGCTTTTATTAATTGAAAACATATTTACTACTATCCAACTTTTTAATCACAACATCAATAATACAACCATACATCTAAAATTCAATGTATCAAAACATCTCAACAATGCACAAATATAACAAAATAGCCCAAATTCAATATCAAAACAGTGCACAATTTTTCAAAATAACTCTAACAAAAAAAACTACTCATCTCATATTCATCAATCTAAAAATAGCTATCTCTGACTAAAAAAACTACTTGTCTCAAATTAATTAAAAACTACTCATCTCAAATTCATCAATCTAAAAATAGCTATCCATCAATCTCAGAACAATAACTATAGTTAAAAATAATTAAAATTCATCAATCTTAATAGAGCTCCAAATTAATCCATGCTACCTGATGCTCCATTGCTCTTCTCCTACCTGCAATAATTTTAAACACAATTTTAAGTTATACATGGATTCCACCAAGGTTACAAAATAATTCTTGTATTGAGATTGAACTTTATGATTATGACTATGAACAAATCCAACCCTCTAACATATCAAATGAACAAAGATTGATAATAATGATCAAAACTAAAATAATCGCATGCATTTGAATGTTCTTGGTTGAAAACTAAAACTCACATCTCTAGTTGCAGAGTAGATTGATCACATATTTTGTAAAGCAAAATTGATTTACTCAACTCGTACTTCATCAAGTTCAGTTTCCATATACGTTTGTTTTCCATTAAATTACAAGAAATCATTTAGAAAAAAATTAACTAATAATAATTCTAGTAAAACAATAAATAATACTGACAAGTAAAATTGTTCTTACATTTTGTCTGTCTAAAATGGTCTGATCTCTAATCAAGTCTTTCATGTACCTCATCACATAAATTCCACATTCTACATTTGACTGTTGTTGGGGACACTACATAAAAAGATATTAATTTTAAAAAAATTAATAATTACCACCGAGACAAAATAAATAAATAAAAAGAACAACATTTATACCTCAACCACTTTCCAAACTGGACTTGTCCTCCTCTTTCTCTAGGCTGTCTCGTAAATTTTGAGTCCCCTTAGCAAAAAGAATATTTTTAACCCTTAGCAAATAAAAGAAAAAGATGTAACTATGATGTACAAAAATCTTAAAACTTTCGTGCTTATTAGAATTTGAAGACTTTGGTTAATTTCATTGTTGAGTGAATCAAGATAGTACACTGTCATCAATGATGGATCGATGACAAACGATATCCAATGGTACCTAAAATTGACAAGTCACAAATATAAGCTCAAATAGTTCAAATGCACAAAATAATATATAGAAGTAAGATAGTTACCCAATATTATGCGGAACAAAAAGTAGTTGGTCATTCTTAGTATCATCTAACCTCTTTGCAAGGAATGCAGATTTTGAACTTGCACCAGACTTGGTTCTCCCACTAATGGCATAGGGGTTCATAAACAGAAAGTTTCTCTCCAAATTGGGAGCTTTAATAACGTGATGAAGATGACTAATAAATAAAAAAATTAATTATTAGTAAAACAAGCATAGTAATTTAAGAAATCACGAGAGCTTCAACAACTAAAGCATATAATACTAATTAATCTCACCTAACATACAACATTATGCATGTTACAGATAATTCTGTCATCTGACATATGTACTCCTTATCCACTCTTTGAAGTTGAATATTAATCTCGTCACCGAATATGTCTTTTTCCATTTGAATGCTAACGGTTTCATCATACTTGACATGCTTGACTAATGAGGAAAAAAATTGAATGGACTCCAAATTTTTTTCACGATCATTTCTCAAAATTTCCTAAGTTAAGAATTTTGAAAGTAAAGACATATACCTTAATTTAAAGAATTTCTAATAAATATACAGAGAATTTAGAATTCATACCTCATCAGTCATCAATACAAGATATTTAGACCACCCAAGTTGATACCCTATTGCATCTCCAACAAGTGTCATCTCCCCTGGAATAGGTATAGGAAGGAGAGCATCTTTTACAATAGTCACATCAATGGACACGCGCATAATAGCTTCCTTTAGTAGTACCGTATGCAACACATCCTGAGGTCTAAGACTTTCATGTATCGTACCAAGAGCAATAATATTGTTAAGTGATCCCACTGCCAATTTATAGTGTTTTCTCTACAAAAAGTACTAAAATTAGGTATTAAAATAACAACTAAGCATATAACTAACAATATTAAAAATTTAACTTCCAGAAATATTAAAATATATACACCTTTTGGTTTTTACGTTTAGGGTCTGAAAATAGCATGTCAGTATTGATTCTCACCCTACTATCCTTTGATATAGGATCAACCTGTTGACTCACTATATTATCACCTTTCAAGGTGTTTGAACTGACATGATCTGATTGCGGTGTACGAGCTATTTGTTGTTCAAGTTCATTGAGCTGAGCTTGCATTTGTATAATAACTGCTTCAAGAGACTTATGTTTCTCCTCATAACGTGAATGATCTCCACGTCTAAGCATATTGAAGTAGCTTCTTGGAGTGTTCAGGAGTACCCAACCAGAATGTTTAGGAGTACCCAAATCCATTGTGAGGATGTCGTTGGTACCATTAGTGGATAATTTCCCATCTTGGACCTGTTTAGTTAACTCATCCTACATGCAATAAGTGACAACAATAATGAGTATTATACGTTTATTATAAATTTAACAAAATTATTACCTAAAAACTTACAATTTTGGCAACTTATTGTGTAATTGCTTCGTTGTCATATTCTCCATTTTTATTTTGACGAACCTTCTTCCACATAATGCTCCTATCCATTTCCCCAGTCGATCCTGTAGAATCCTGTATCAAATTTCTACAAAGAAAATGTAACCAAAATTTTAAAATAACAAATAGTAAACTTTTGATAATAACTTAACTAATTCCAATTCAAAGAACTTACTAATTCCAATTCAAACTGAGCATAGCCCTTTCG
>JAOTRH010219095.1:0-10596 GCA_034768845.1 Heliamphora exappendiculata
AATCGTACTCTACACACCAGATTAAATACTATACAGAATATTAGACATCCATGCATAACAAAGAAATGATATGCATACATTACTCATAAAGATTCTCATAAAATAGAAAATTAATTTTATTAAAATAAAATTAAGTACTAAAAATATAATTTTCAGTATACCAACCCCAACATCCATAACAAATGAGCTCTCTCTTCTTTGGCCTTCCCGATGATGCCACAGGGGTGTTGTTGTAGAAACTACTGCTGATATGATCCCGCAGAATGAGAACTCAGACCTGAAACTACGCACCCCCTCCGTCTTGCTGGCTTCTACCCTCTCTAGCCTTGCGTGTCTCATTTAGGGTATTTTCCACAGTAATGACTATTTCTACCAACTCTGTAAAGACGCGCATCTTGAATGTCGCTACTCGATCTCGAATCGCAGGCCTCAAACCTCTTTCAAACCTCTTTGTATACAACTCATTTGTAACTACAATCTCCTATGCAAAACGGGATAAACTGGTAAACTCTACCTTGTATTGAACCACAGTCATTATCCCCTGGGTAAGAGAAAGAAACTCCTACCGATAAAGATCTCTTGAGGACTCAGAAAAATACTTCTCCAGAAATACCTTTGTAAAAGCATCCCATGTGCCTCCCATTGTAGTTCTGAAAAACTTTCACCACTCATGGGCATCCCCTCTCAGCTGGAATGCAGCGAACGCAACTCTCAGGTCATCCTCAACTATCTGATGTGTATCCAAAATCCTAGTCATAAGCTCCAACAATTTCGTGGCTACCATGAGATTGGGATCCCCGAAAAAAGTAGGAGGGTCAAGATGTCAAAACTTGCGCATTGTGACAGTCGCCTTTGGCTCAGGTACTCTTTTCCTCCCTCTAGCAGCCTCGGCTAGTTAACGAATGAAGCCTACCATCTCACGCAACAAGTCAACCTCGTCTACCGGTCCTTGGAGAGCATTAGCATCCCCAGCATCAGGGATTGGCACATCCCCTCGGCCTAAACCACGACTATGGCCTCGACCACGACCTCGTCCTCCCCGTACGGACATAACTTCTATACGAAAGCAACATAAAAACATAAGCTTTCATCCATCGTGTTATTACTAACATAAAACACATAATCACACTAACACATAGCCATTCAAGATCATGTAAACACATCTCACATACCGAGGAGAACCGTCAAGAATGACACGCCAATTTGGATAACCTACTTAGATTTCTTGTTAGAAAACACGGCGGCCAAATGCAATTCTAACTTGACTTCTAAATTTGTTAATCCAAACGTCCGAAGGAAAAACTAATCAATCCTAAGGTCCAACCTTTATACTCACGTATACACAACACCCTCATGCTCAATAAGTTATCATGCTCATGTTATAAAGACACTTAAAAACATGCAACCAAACACACATCTTTCCTCACAAGGTGATGCACCTGCTTTTCACGGCTCTTAGGTATTCGAGTCCAGAGCTTTGATACCAAGTTGTCACGTCTCAAAACCTGGATCACATAAAAAGCTCACGAAATAACCATTTTAGAAAATTATGATCCACCAAAATTGTCCGAACTCAAACGGGTCCAAGATCGAGACGAAAACGAGATTTTATTTATAAAACCATTAAAAAAATATGCCATTTTGTATAAAAAAATGTATAGACCCAAGCCTTTCCTGCCAAAACATCCTTTTAAAATAAAACCAATTTTTGGTCACAGTGGTTGTCCGCTCAAGCGCTCAGAGGCGTGCTCGAGCGGTGAGACGCCTGAGTGTTTTTCCAGTTATAAACCAAAAAATCTTCTGAAGTTTCAAAAACACACCTAAAAACATGGTCTTAGAATAGGGTTTTAAATAAATAAATTTTAGGAAATTGAAACCGTAATTTGACGAAGAAACTGCTTTTTAACTTTGAAAAAGAAGCTTTGAAGGTATAAACCCCAACCAGAACAACAACTACCGTCAACCTAAGGGTTCTCGCTCAAAACAAACATTTCATACATGCATAATGTAATTACCCCAAGGCTTACAAAACATGCTTCTAGGAACAAGCAATATATCTAGCAGTATATGATTCCGTTTTATTGGTATTTTCTCTCAGTTCTTTCAGAACAATAGTGCTTTTGGGCCTGTGATCCATAATATAATACTCTTTCAAGAATCGGGTATTGGTACTAACAATAACCTTATGATCCTTAAGATTATAAAATACACCACCCTTTGTTCCCTTGCGATACCCTATAAAGAAAAAGACTTTTATCCTCGGTTCTAACTTACTCGCGTTACTTTTCAGCACATATGCTGGACATCTCCAAATCCGAATACGTTTCAAACTAGGCTTACGCTCGATCCACAATTCTGTGGGAGTAGAAGGTACTGACTTAGAAGGTACGAAGTTCAGAATGTAAGTCGTTGTTTCTAAAGCGAGTCTCCAAAACGAATCAGATAAATCTGAATAACTCATCATGGACCTTACCATTTCCATAAGAGTCATATTTTTTTTTCACTACACCATTCTACTGCGGAGTGTCAAGTGCAGTTAATTAGGATGTAATTCCTTCTGATAACAGGTAGTCCTTAAACTCTCCAAAGAGGTATTTTCCACCACCGTCCGATCATAGTGATTTGATACTTTTATCTAGATGCTTCTTCGCCTTCGCCTTTAATTCTTTGAAATTTTCAAAGCATTCAGACTTACTGTGCATCAGGTAAATGTATCCATACCTTGAGTAGTCATCAATGAAACTGACAAAGTACTCAAAATCACCTATAGCCTAGATTTTTATAGGACCACAGACATAAGAATGAACCAGCTATAACGGTTCTTTAGCTCTGTAGCCTTTGGCTGAAAAGGGCCTCTTGGTCATCTTACCCTCTAAGTAAGATTCACAGACTGAAAGTGTCTCCACTTTCAATGAACTCAAAAGTCCATCAGCTACCAGTCTGTTTAACCTTTTTAGATTAATATGATCCAAGTGTAAGTACCAAAAAAATATTTAGTTCATTAAAGAAGAAAACTTTCTCTTATATGGTAATATAAATGTATTATTCATTTCAGTCAGTTGCAGTATAGAAGAGATTTGAGTAATAATATAAAGATCATTCACCAATGTACCAGAACAGATAACCTGTTTATTATCCTTAATAACCATAGACTTATTAAAATAAACTAATAACCGTCTTTAGCCAATTTCCAGAAATAAAAACTAAGTTTCTTCTAGTGGCTGGTACATAAAGATAATCTTTCAATATTAAAATTCAATTTTTACCAAAACTGATAGTGACATCTCCTACTGCAACAGCTGTTACCATTGTATTATTGCCCATATGCAGGTAAATCTCTCAATCACTAAGTTATCAAATTTTCTGGAACTCCTGCAATAAATTGCAGACATGATTAATGAGTTCCGTATCTACACACCAGGTACCAGTAAATAACACCGCTAAATATGTTTCTGTTAAGGTTGGTATATTGAAAATCATATTTTTAGTATTTAATTTTATTTTAATAAAATTAAATTTTTATTTTATGAGAATCTTTATGAATAATGTATATATAATATTTTTTTTGTTATGCATAGATGTCTAATATTCTGTATAGTACTTAATCTAGTGTGTAAAGTACGGCTTGCACACAGAAGATCAGATTTTAGGAGAACAGATAATAGCGTCGTCTATTGTTCTGATTCTCTGTACTAGTACACTTTGTGTATTGAACATGACACGTAGGGTAATTAATTTTATATTAACTATATAAATTAATTCACACTCCATGATTATTATGAATAGTACTTATCCTCTTAATTTTGAAATAATTATTGATTTGCGTATATTTAATATTCGTTATTTTGATTCATTAAAGCGTGCGATCTTATATGGGTCTATATTTTCGATAAGTTAGATAATGGGATTATTTATATAGAAAATATTAATTATTGATGGAATCCACGTCTCGAAAGATCTGGATTGACGATACCCTTATAAGGATGCTTATAAGTTTTGACCGGGCCAAACTCTAAAGGTGGATTTAATTATCCGTCAGTCAAATAAGTTAAGCAAAAGGACTTAAAGAAAATCAAGATGTCGATTAAATTAAATTGTCAGTAATTAAATTTAATTGGCGAGTATCGGAAATCTTAACGTGGAGAGAAATGATAAGCATTTAATAACAGGAGCTCATTGTTAGAAGGTATTGTGATTATGGGTCATAGTGCAATTGTAGTTCTTTAGTAGTGTGAACTGTAATTCAGTATTTTATGAAAATTACATAAATCGCTGCGTCTTTCCATAATTGCAAAAATCGCTGGTAGGTATCTGTGTTCCACTGGAAGTCTTACTCATAATTACTCCCTAGGTCTCTGCCGTAACCCTATATATATGCGGGTAGGCTGAACCAGTTTTATATCATAAATCATATTTTATCTTTCAAGACTAAATATATATCTGGGTTCTGCATGTACACATCCTCAATAGTCTGTAGCCGGTACTACGTTCGAGGATCGCGTAAGAGAATACAGTAGAAGATCTGACAGGAATTTCAACTCGAATTCAAATCGTAGTTGAAGAATCGATCGATAAAAGGTATTTTTCTAATTAACTTTGGTTGCATGGATTTTATTTTGATCGTTCGTCGTCAAAAGTTTTATCTGGAGCTCATTTCAGCATTTAACCGTCCAGTTAATTTTTTACCAAAAATCGTTTGCAAAAATAATGATCTTGACAGTATTGCTTCTAACAATTTCCACAACCAATGAATAAAAATTACCCTATTTATTCTACCTTCAGAGAAATACTGGACATAACTTTTTTCAGTGCCGGGTCTGGTTGTAGTGAAAATATCTATCTTTTGGCTTTTTCACATTAGTCCGTGGCCTACTAACTACCCTGAAAACTATGTCTTTCTGTTTCTGAACCGTTTTGTCTTCCTGCCTTGCAGTCTAGAGGAATAACATTTTTCAGAAACAAAAACATTTTTTGGTATTGAAAAAATACCATTTATAGTTAAAACTATATCCAAGTTACATTTTCAGTCAACAAAATTCAATTCCGTTAGTTAGTTTTCTTTGAGTATAAAATCGAGTGGGTTGAAAGCCATTTTAATTCTGAGAATCACATAATTAAAAAAAATTATTAATTATGATGAGTAAAATTTTAAATTTATTTTAATTTGGTTTCCTCTACTATTTGAAAATTAATTCGCCAGTCGCCTGGTAACCTGAGAATAGCATGCCTCGATGGGAGGATGTCTACTATCTTTCATAAGATCTGACCGGTCAATTCCTTTTAATTTTACTATCTAGGTAACTGACTATGCCAAGTAAAACTAAATAGCTGACATAGTTTCGGTCCAGTATATAATAGCAGCGACTCAGATGGAGAGAATACTATTATATACAGTTAAGTGTTAATCATCACATAATTCTAAATTAATCGCTTTACAATAAATCCTTCAGATAGATAAGTGATTCACACTAACAATTATCCAGAATTATCCTTAAAGGAGGTTTGTACTAGCGATACCGCAATTAATCTGTCCGATTGGGAGGAAGGCCTTATTGCCAATACGCAAGGTTTAATTACATCACCTACAAATTGGTGATGAAGACCACATGATTTATTTGTGAATAAATTTTCTCTCCCACTTAAATTTTTAAAATATTTTCAGGGTTATAAAAATTCATTTAATTAAAATAAATTTGTTAATTTTGAAAGTCACACGATCTGAAAAAATCAAACATCTTTCCATGTACAAGATTCTAAAAATTTTGATTTATCGAACTATCTTTATGTGTTTAAATAAATAACAAATAAAATTTAATAAATGCTCAATTTTTTCTCTAACTTTTCAACTAAGATAGTGATTAAAGACATTTATTTATTTTATTTTATGTTTCATATTTTTTTTTAAATAATAATTTATTTTGATTAAATATTTTTTTATTTAATTAATTCAAAATTTGAAATCAATTCTCACATTTTTCAAAGATATTCGATTTTTAAAAAACATCTTAAATGTAATATTTTGTAAAAAATAAAATATCTAAAAAAATTTTATTTAATTAAAATTAATTAATTAAAAAATTTTAATTTTATTTTCAATTACAAATATTTTAATTAAAACCAAAATTTTTAATTAATTAAATTAACAGGATAAATAAAATAGATATGCAATCATCTTCGCAGTATATATATAAACATGATATGCGTATATCCCGATTTTATGATCCAAGTGAAACACTGATGTGTTTTAGTCTCCCTAAGTGAATCAGTTGTTTCAATCATTGTTCACCTTTGATTCAGTATCCTGATTGGATCAGTATTCTTTGATACTATTTGACATATACTGATATATTATATCAATCTCGTATACATCAAATAATCAACACAAAGCAATCCCGGGAGACACCGTCGCCTTCAAGCGACTCCTGCCACCTCATTTGAGCTCCATTTTGACGAGTTTTATATCGTTAGAAAGCTCTCAAAATATGAGATTTTTCTATTAAAAAATCTACTAGAAAATTGCCCAAAACACAGCCGAAAAAAGTATCTGAACAACAAAAAAATGCTGCTAGCCGCAACAGCACTGCGCAGCCAAATTCTCGGAGCTTTTTCGACCTTTTTCTGAACTCGGTTTTCGACGTACTTTATATCAAAAGAAAGCTCTCGAAAAGTATTATTTTTCTATTAAAAAAATTACTCAAAAATAGCCTGAAAAACTGTTGGAAACTCTGTCCTAATCTGCTACCACCGCACCCAGTGTTGCTGCCTTTAATCGCCAACTTTCTGAGGCGGTTTCGACCTCATCCGAACTCCGTTTTTGACGTACTTTATATCAAAAGAAAGCTCTCAAAAAGTACTATTTTTGTCAAAAAAAATTCTCAAAAATAACCCAAAAAACTGTCAAAAACTTCCTGGAAGCTACTCCTGTAGCGCCGTCGTCGCCAGAAAAAGTCACTGCTATTTTTTTCTTTTTTAATGCACTGGTTGGTCCAGTTTGTTTTTTGATTTTTGCCAGTATTTTGAGGTATGCTTTACTTCTATTTATGTATGAAATGTTTTTTTAAAAATAGTCTAAAAATGACCTAAAAATTATAAAAACTATCGTCGCATCGCCGCCGGCAAAGCCGCCAGAACTGGACAGTTTTGGTAATTTTTTCTTACTATTTTTTACTTACTTTTTATGCTATTTTTTATACATAAATACTGCAAAAAAACTCATCAACGGAAACTATTTAAAATTATTAAAAACTTTTCGCGATCTGTGGCCCGTTAAAATCTGAACCACAATCATTGCCGCCTCCGTTCTACGTGTTTTTGGAAATATTTAACATGTTCTTAAATAATCTAAATAGATATTTAAAAATATAAAATAAGATATTACATCAATCTTATGTCCTGAATGCTCATATTTAATCTATTACGGTCAATACCCGTGATTAAAAAAATAATCATCATTCACACCATTCAATCAAACGTGAAAAAAATAAATGACGATCATAAAATCAGGATTAGAACGCCTGCAAAACAAAGTTAGCAACAGTTCTAAAATTACCCGACTTCTATAGTCGAAAACAAAAAATAAAAGGGCTCTGATACCATTTGTTGGAGGCAAAACTGCCAAGATCTATGTTTTTGCAAATGATTAACGAAAAAAATTAATTGGACAGGCATTCGCCAAAACGGGCTCTAGATAAAACTATTGATGACAAACAATTAAAATAAAACCTGTGCATCCGAAGTTATTTAGAAGAATACCTTTTTACCAGTTGAATCTTCAACTACGATTTGAATCCGAGTTGAAACTCCTTGAACACAGCAAGATCACCTCTCTGTACAATTTTTCGTATCAGGTGATACTTACGCTCAATGTGCTTACCTTTCTTATGGACCTTTGGCTCCTTCGAGTTTGCAACCACTCTGCTATTATCACAATAAAGTGTAATAGCCAACTGAACTGAAGGTACCACATCTATATCCAACAGGAAGTTCTTGAGCCAAACGGCTTTCTTGGCTGATTAGGAAGCTTCCACATACTCGACCTTCATGGTGGAATCAGCAATGCAGGACTGCTTGATACTCCTCCAACTTATAGCTCTACCTCCAAAGGTAAACACATATCCTGAGGTAGACTTACAAAAATCTATGTCAGATTAAAAATCTAAGTCTGTGTACCCCAAAGGTACTAGACTGTCTGTCTGGTAAACAACATATAATCCTTAGTCATTTTCAGGTATTTGATTATATTCTTTACCACAGTTCAATACTCCTACCCTGGATTATACTAATATCTGCTAACCATGCCAATGGTAAAGCAGATGTGGGTCTAGTACAAAGCATAACATAAATGAGGTTTCTTACTATCGAAGCATATGGAACCGCCTTCATCTTCTCTATCTCATTAGGTGTCTTAGGACACTGATCCTTGAATAGAGTGATTCCATACCTGAAAGGAAGAAACTCTTTCTTGGAATCCTGCATGCTAAAACGAGCAAAGAAATCATCGATGTATTTTGCTTGTGATAAGTCCAACATCTTTTGTTTTCGATCTCGCGCAAGCTTGATTCTAAGGATGTGATTAGCTTTTTCAAAGTCCTTCATATTGAACTGTCCAAATAACAATACTTTAACCGTAGATAATGCCCCTACATTATTTTCGATGAGCAAGATATCGTCTACATAAAGTACTAGGAAGATCACCATGCTTCTATAACGCTTCTTGTACACACATGACTCATCTGAACTTTGATCAAAATCATAAGATATAATGACTTGATCAAATTGAGTATTTCAAGATCTCGATGCCTGCTTAAGTTCATAAATAGATCTCTTAAGCTTACACAACATGTGTTCCTGACCCTTTGCAATGAATCCGTCTAGTTATATTATATAGATACACTCGTCAAGACTTCCATTAAGGAAAGCTGTCTTAACGTCTATTTTTCAGATTTCATAATCGAAATGAGCAGTAATTGATAAGAGAATTTGGATAGACTTAAGCATGGCTACCGGTAAAAAAAAATTTCTCATAATCGATCCCTTCTTTCTGAGTAAACCCTTTAGCAACAAGCCTAGCTTTGAAAGTTTTAATCTTTTCGTCTGCTCCTCTCTTTCTCTTTTAGATCCACTTGTATCCAATGGATTTTATCCCTTCGAGTGGTTCTACAAGTTTTCATACTTGATTGAAAGACTTAGATTCTATCTCTGAATTCATAGCCCTTTACCAAAAATTTGCAACTTTGTCTTGAAGTGCTTCATTGTAGTTATAAGGCTCGATATTTAGTTCTGTCGGAATTCAGTCAAAAGACTCTCCCAAGAACATATACAGGTCAGGTTGATGAATAACCCTCCCACTACGATGAGACACTACTTGTGTTTGTGTACTAGTAGTAACATGTTGTACAGAATCAAAACCCGGTGCATCAGCACCCTATTCTTGATTTGCACCTGTCTCGATAATCCTCCCTCTACGACGAAATAATGGGATTTCAGTGACTTATTCTTCCGTTCTGCTGGTATTTTCTCTCAGTTTTTCTTAAATAATATTACTTTTGGGCCGGTGACCCATAATATAATCCTCTTTCAAGAATCAGACATCAATGACCATATGATCCTTAGGATTATAAAACTGTTCACCCTTCGTTTCCTTGAGATACCTTTCAAAGAAATAGACTTCTATCTTCGGTTATAACTTACTCGCGTTCTCTTTCAGCCCATGTATTGGACAACCCCAAATCCAAATGCGTTTCAGACTAGGCTTATGCCTAGTCCATAATTCTATGGGAGTAGAAGATACTGACTTAAAAGATACAAAGTTCATAATGTAAGCCACTGTCTCTAAAGCGAGTCCCCAAAATGAATCGGATAAATCTGAATAACTCATCATGGATCTTACCATTTTTATAAAAGTTTTAATCCTTCTTTCTACTACACCATTCTGCTGTGGAGTGCCAAGTGCAGTTAACTGGGATGTAATTCCCTCTGATGACAAGTAGTCTTTAAATTCTCCAAAGATGTATTTTCCACCACGGTCGGATTATAGTGATTTGATACTTTTACCCAGATGCTTCTCCGCCTCCACCTTGAATTCCTTAAATTTTTTAAAGTATTCAGACTTACGGTGCATCAGGTAAATGTATATATATCTTGAGTAGTCATCAATGAAACTGACGAAGTAATTAAATCTACCTCTAGCCTGGATTGTCATAAGACCACACACATCAAAATGAACCAGCTCCAACGGTACTTTAGCTCTATAGCTTTTGGCCGAAAATGGCCTTTTGGTCATTTTACCCTCTAAACAAGATTTACAGACTGAAAGTGCTGCACTTCTAATGAACTCAAAAGTCCATCTGCTACTAGTCTATTTAACCTTTTTAGATTAATATGACCAAAGCGTAAGGACCAAAAAAATGTTTGGTTCATTAGAGAAGAAAAATTTCTCATATATGGTAATATAAATGTATTATTCGTTTCAGTCAGTTGTAGTGAATGAAAGATTAGAGTAATTATACAAAGATCATGAACCAATGTACAAGAACAGATAACCCGTTTATTATCCTTAATAACCACAGAGTTATTAAAATAAACCAAATATCCGTC
>JAOTRH010219106.1:0-10596 GCA_034768845.1 Heliamphora exappendiculata
CAAATAAGTTAAGCAGAAGGGCTTAAGGAATATCAAGATATCGATTAAATTAAATTATCAGTAATTAAATTTAATTGACGGGTATCGAGAATCTTAACATGGGGAGAAATGGGAAGCATTTAATAACATGAGCTAAATGCAAGAAGGTCTTGAGATTATGAGTCATAATGTAATTATAGTTCTTTAGTGGTGTGAACTGTAATTCAGTATTTTATAGAAATTGCAGAAACCACTGTGACTTTCCATAATTGCAGAAATCGCCCGTAGGTATCTGTGTTCCACTGAAAGTCTTACTTATAATTACTCCCAAAGTCCATGCTGTAGTCCTATATATATGCGAGTAGGCTGAACCAGTTTTGATAGATTTTCATATCATTCTTGATATATTATTTTTGTCTTTCAAGACTTAAAAAATATATCGAAGTTCTACCGATACAAGTTCTCAGAGAATCGTAGCCCACACTACATTCGAGGATTGCATAAGGGAATACGGTACAAGATCTGACAGGAGTTTCAATTCGGAATCAAGTCGTACTTGAAGATTAGATCTACAAGGGATATTCTTCTAAATTAACTTTGGTTGCACGGCTTTTATTTTGATCATTTTTCGTCAAAATTTTTTATTTGAAGCCCGTTTAGGCTTTTGCCCATCCAGTTAATTTTTAAATCGAAAATTATTTTACAAAAATAATGATTTTGACAGTATTGCCTTCAACAGTATATGCATAACACTGCATATCGAGAAATTTTGATATAACTTGGATGCCGAAAGTTGATTCAGAAAAGGATTAAAAGATTACAGCTTATCTTTGAACATGAGACAGAAATTCATGACAGTTTTGTTTGATCATAAAAATAGGATATATAGATATCTTATATTTATATTCTTTTAAACTGCGTGGATGATATATATCTGTTTTATTTTTTTTGTTAATTTAATTAATTCGAGAAAATTTAATTTTAATTAAAATTTTGTAAAAGAAAATAAAATTAAGTTTTTTTAATTAATAGTTTTTAATTAAATAGAAAAACTTTAGATATTTTATTTTTTACAAAATAACATATTTAAGATAATTTTTTATTAAATCGGATATCTTGGTAAAACGTGGATATTAATTTCGGATTTTGAATTTATTAAATAAAAAAATATTTAATCTTAATAAATTATTATTTTTCAAAAAATATATAACATAAAATAAAATAATTGAATACCTTTAATAACTACCTTGGCTGTAAAACTAAAGAAAAAACTGTGCATTCATCAAATTTTACTTATTACGCATTAAAATACGAAAAGATGGTTTGGCAAACTAAAATATTTGAAATCGTGTACACTGCAAGATGTTTTGAATTCTTTCGGATCGTATGATTTTTGAATTAAAAAATTTATTTTAATTAAACAAAATTTTTATAATTCTAAAAAATATTTTAAAAATCTAAGTGAGAGAAAAAAATTATTCACAAATAAATCTCGCGGTCTCTTTCACCAGTTTATAGGCGATGTAATTGATTTTGCGTGTTGGCAGTAAGGCGTTCCTCCCATCGGATAGGATTAATTGCGATATCGCTAGTACGAACCTCCTTTAGAGATAATTCTAGATAATTATTAGTGTGGATCATTTCTCTATCTGAATAGTACATTGCGAAACGATTGATTTAGGATTAGATGATAGTTAACACTTAATTGTATATAATAATATCCTCTCTATCTGAGTCACTGTTACTATTTACTAGACCAAAACTATGTTATCTATTTAATTATACTTGGTAGGGTCAGTTGCCTAGATAATAAAATTAATAAAAATTGGCCTGCCTAAACAAATAATGGATAATAGAGGTCCTCTCATGGAGACATGCTATTCACAGGGTATCAGGCTATTAGCGAATTTTTTTAAAATGGTAGAGGGAATCAAATTAAAGTAAATTCAAAGTATTGCTCGTCATAATTAACGGTTATTTTAATTATGTAATTCTCAGAATTAAAATGACTTTCAATTCACTCGTTTTAATACTCAAGGAAAACAAACTAACATGACCAAACTATGTAGACTGAAAAAGAAATTAAAACATTGTCTTAACTCTAAGGACTGCAAATTTGCATTGTCCTAGATTCGTCCACCAGCACTTAATAAGGGGGTGACCAAATAGGAAACCATATGCTATCAGAAGTGACAGAAAGCTGATCAGATGGCTCGCTATTATATTTTGACTTTCATGTCAAATATTTTGCAGTATCAGTATCAGTTTATGCATAGTACCTATGACATGATTACGAATCTTAAAGAAATATTTATGGATCAAAATCATGCTGCTAGACAGGTGGCCATGAAATCTCTTATTAATACATGCATGATTGAAGGTATCCCAGTTAGGAATCATGTTCTGAAGATAATCAGTCTTCTCAATGAAATAAAAATCTTAGGAGTTAAAATTGACAAAAAAATTCAGGTCGATATCATACTCCAGTCACTGCCTGTAATAACCTGTACCATGACAATTAATAAAAATAAGACACGTGTTACTCCTTAGAATAATATATTATTTGATAGTTCGTTGACAAATAATAATATAGCGATAAAAATTTAAATATTTCTAAATTTCTTTGCATATATTTTGATATGATTATAAAAAGATTTGGATAAAATTTTGGATAAAATCAAATCAAAGGTAATTATTGAAAAAGATTTGGGATAAAATTCTGGATAAGATCAAATCAAAGTTAATTATTGAAAAAGATTTGGATAAGATTCTGGATAAAATCAAATCAAATGTAATGATTGAAAAAAATTTGAATAAGATTTTGGATAAGATCAAATCAAAACTAATGATTGAAAATGATTTGGGCCATAATTCTCAAGATTCGAGTAGCCTATAAAAGGCACTTAGTGGCAACATATCATATATATATATCTCACACACTGAGCTTTTAAGCCAAACACGCAACGCCACCACCACCGCAAGCCCGACGCCGCTCAGCCGCCACCGTCGCTGACCACCAGTTCTCTCTCTCTCTCTCTCTCTCTCTCTCTCTCTCTCTATTATGCATTGAGATTTTATCACCGGAGGATTATAAATTTTGAGATCAAGAACAATGAGAGAGTTTTGTCACGCCTAAGTCGAGGTGAGATGGTTAAGTATTATCTTGAACATAAATACAGTATTATTTTCGAACCTAAATACATGTGAGATACTTAAGTATTATCTTGAACATAAATACCGTATTTTTGAACATAAATACAGTATTATTTTCGAACCTAAATGCATGTGAGATGCTTAAGTATTTTTGAACATAAATGCAGTATTATTTTTGAATATAAATACATGTGAGAGTGCTTAAGTATTATTTTGAATATAAATGCATGGATTATATTTCAAATATGTTTTATATCCATATTTTGAAACATGAAAAAGTGTGATAGCATGATCTTTTATTTAAATGCCATGATAATCTAAATATGCTATCTGTACCATTTTGAAAAGCATGTGTATGTAAAACAAATATTTTGATAAATGTTATCGATATGACTGAATGTTGTTCCAAAGTGCTAAGTTATAAGGGTTTTCGGCCATTTATATCTAGTTAGAGGAGGTTGTCCAATTATGGGTGTTGTTGCTCCCTATGGGAGAGGTTTTTCGTTGAGTGGGAGTTTTTGCCTTAAAGGCTTTGCGGGTTATAAGTCCCGAACAATACATACCACTCGTGCTTGGTGGAGAGTGGTCCTCATTCCATCACGTTGCTAATCCGTGCATTGAGAATTGAGGTTACGGTACCGTAGGAACTCCCGGTCGTGAGGTTGACGACTACTTGGTTACTGTTGGATATGAGTTATGAATTAGACACGATTATTTTGAATTGTGGCGATTATGCCAGAAACTTTATGCTTTTTTGTATGAAATAGTGAATTCTATGATTTGTGGTTGTTGAATCTAAAGTGATACTTTTACAAAGATTGAGTCAAGTTCGTTATAACTTGTGAGATCCTAAAAACCTGGTAAGTTTATTTATGAAATTTTGTGATAAGTGGATGCAATATCTTACTTTTCTTATGGAAAGCATGATATTTTAGTAGAATGACTATTTTTTTATCTTATTTATTATAATACTAAATGAACTCTCCTGTAACCTTTGTGGTTGTATAAAGCAGGGATGTGTAGATTTGGTCCACCACAGTCATCAAATTTATAATCCCGGGCTCGTAGTTAATATTTTTTTTTTGTAAAATATACGCTGGTTTTGGGATACAGAATAGCGTATTCAGAGCATGAACAATTGCTTATTTTCTATAAATAAATAATTTCAGTTTGATAATTTTGTTTGTATACGCCGGTTTGGGTATACTAAAAAATATAATCATATCAACTACAAGTACTATTCTTTTGATGATTTTAGATTACATCGATTTTCTCAAAGTCACAAAAAAAGTTAGTAGAATTCATGTATCACCCGAATGCCTTTAGTCACTACCTTAGCTGTAATGCGAAGGAAAAACTATGCAATATCAGAATGTGATAATATTCTTTATCAATTTGTGCTTTTGGAAAGGGGTGTGATACTTTGCGTTCATCCGGACAGAATTTCGTTTCGTCGAGATTTGGTTTTCAAGGTATCGAGTTTTAGCTCACCGAAGTAGGATTCTAGACCCTACTGCTGTATAAGGGTGATATATGTTATTATATGTATTTTCACCGGGTAAAAAATACATCAAATGTGATTTTTATGTGTAAACCTTAGTTTTCGGTAAACGTGAGTTTTTACGCATTTTCTTGGTTGTATACATGTTTTGGATGCGTTGTATTCGTAATTTTCAAAAGAAGGTTTGAAAACGAGGTGTTTTTGTGAAATTGGTGAAAAATGTCTTTTTGGAGGTTTAGAGCTAATTCGCGGGATTGAGTCTTATCTTTCAAACGTTTTGTTGAAAATAGTTTTAGATCTTCATGTTGATGGATTGAATCTTTTTTATACATGTATTGTATAAACGGTTTTCGATTTTCGTAGTTGAGCTACGGTGAATTTTTAAATATTTTTTATAAATGTACCGTGACCGTAGATATGTTGAGTTGAGCTTCTATTGCTTTTCGGTGGAAGTCCAAAAATGTGTGCAGCATAGGTGTTTTGTACTTTCGGATTAGTCCCCGTAAATTAAGCAGTG
The DNA here is from genome assembly GCA_034768845.1 of Heliamphora exappendiculata. NCBI lineage: Eukaryota > Viridiplantae > Streptophyta > Magnoliopsida > Ericales > Sarraceniaceae > Heliamphora > Heliamphora exappendiculata. The sequence goes on from JAOTRH010219106.1 coordinate 5,151, forward strand.
TAGGTGCTTTGTACATTCGGTCGTGGAAATTCATAAATTAAGTTTTGGATGCTTCCTCTATAGGTCGTGGAAATTTGTAAAGAGTCGGTTGTCTCCGTGAATGGCGTTGTTGTTGTAACTCCGTATAGAATTTGTTATTACCTAACCGGCCTTAAGTGGTTCAGGACTAGGGTAATGAGCAGGAGTCTATTTTAAATACATAATTATTTAATATGATTATTTTAAATACATAATTATTTTCTATTAAGTCTTTATAAAATATAATAAGTTATTAAATAAAAAATAATATTCTCAATGAAGAATTGTAAAATATGGTGTAAACAGTGACACAATCATAAAATAACCATAAATAAACAAATTATAATGAGTCATAATTGAACAATCTACATGTATCCAGGGTTTGCAACCAATTTTGTAAATGGTTGCTTTAGCTTTTTTTTAAAAATTTTTTTTTATCCTTTATTGCTTTACTAGATTAAAAGCTTGAATCTTTCTAGTTAGTCAATTAGCCTCATTTACACAGGAAGCTAGCAGCCGCTTTGTTTGCACCACCACTAGCAAAATCTCCGGTGAATCGATCGCGATTCATGGGCATGTGCCAGTGCCGCCGGGAATGTAAGTGCAGCTATTGCCCCCAGACGGTGGCACGGGTCCTCTCGGGAGTGACTGGATGATCACCTGAACTTGCCTTTCTTTCCATTTTTCTCCGGTCAGAGGTCTCATGGCTCTTACACCTTGTGAACTTGTCGAAGCAAACAACAATATGAAGACAATGAAGAGCTTTGTGAAGAGGCTTCTAGGGAATGCCATCTCTTTCGAGCTAAGAAAACTAGCTTAGATGATTCTTTCTTGTTTGGGTGGGAGGAAAAAGATAGAAAATCTGAGAAAACTAGAGAGAGATTGGGTGTGACAGTTTCTTGGTGGGATGAGATATATGACAAGGGATGTGTATATTTGTATATATAGGCATGGGCTTTGGTTTCTGTATGCTCAAATGTTAATGGTAGTTCTTGACTTGGCATGGAGGGACCTTAATTTTGTGTGTTGACTTGGTCATTTTGGAATCGGTTTTTGGTCTTAATTCTGAAATCAAACACACGTAACTTTTGAATTCCAAGCAACATATTTGAGTTTAAGGAGTCAGTTTGAAAAGTTTCAAATTTTAAGGTTACGTTAGCAGCTTTCATGGTCAGTACGTAGTTTTTCTTTTTTTTTTTTGAACGGCCAGTACGTAGTTTTCTGATAGGTACACCACGACCAGGAGTGCCTCTAAGCGTAGGCCCGGTTTGGGATCATTTAAAAATTAAAATTTTTTTTAATTAAAAAAATAATTTTAAGTTTTTAAAAAAGTCAACTATCTGCTTACATATATTCCAAACACATTAATTTTGTAAAAATAAAATTACTATAATACCATCGATTAAAAAAGTCAACTCTAAAAACAAAAAAAACAAAAAAAAGTAATGCTAATTAATTTCTCAAACACTACTGCTTAAAAGCAAAATATATGGGCATTTTAAATATTTTAATAAAAAATCAAAAAAATCAAAAAACTACTGCATAAAATTATTACAAATATTCTAATTTTTTTTTACTCTTTTCTGAAAGTAGTTAAATTTTTTTAAAAATTAAATTTTTTAAATATTCCAAACGAGGGCTAGGTTTGGTTTAAAAAAAGTTTGGGCTTTTTCAAGAGTTTCTTTTTCATTTTTTCTGTTTTTTTAAATGATTTAGTTTAATAACATTACTTTTTTTAATTATTTGTGACGAGGGGAATATTCTAAAAAGTGCATCCGCTTGCACGGGCTAAAGTAGATTTTTTTTAAAGACAAAAAAACTATTAAATGAGTTTTTTTATATTTGATCAAGTATTTTTTTTTGTACTTTTCTAATCGATTAAGACAAAGAAACTCTAAAAAGTATAATTATTTTAGACTAATACTACAATTCACTAAAAGCAATATATATATATATATATATATAAAGGTAATAATTCAAGTAGTTATTTATTCAACACCAATCATATGTTGTAATTTTTTCTATTGGTAGGAAAAATATCAATATAAAAGTAATGAACTCAACTCTATTAAACAATCACATTCAAAAAAAGCACCACATGACAATACTCTCTTTACATATAAAAATTACTCCTTATGATGAGACCTACCAATATGATTTTGCATCTGGGATTTCTGAAGAGATATAGGATAAATAAAATTTGAACTATTAGAGAAACATTGTAAAAAATGGCATATTATTTGCACGAAAAAATCTATGTACTCAGAAAAAATACTTAAAATTTCTATTTCTCTGGAAAAATACTCTAGGATTTCTATTTCTCTAATCAAAACGGCAAAAAGAAATAAAAAAAATCTCTAGCCAAAAAAAAATTTAAATAAAAAATGAACAAAACAAGAAAAATAACAAAAAGTTTATTCCAAAGGGGCCAAGGTTTGGCTCTGCGTATTCTCATGCTTGACATCACATCCATCCATTAAATGTGATTGCTTATTTACCATTAATTTCGAAGGGGCAAGGTTGATTTAGTCATTTTGATGACGATGGTCCGTTACTAGTTCGGTCGGTTTTTTTTTTGTCTAAAATTGACCAAGTCTTAAAATTCGTCTATTTTATTGATTTGAATTATTTATTTTATTATTTTTAATGTATTAATTTAATATAAAAAATTAAATTAATCAAATATCGTTAAATATCTTAACAAACAGAACAATAAAATATATATTTCAAATCATAAGAGCGAGTATATTTTGAATCCAAAATGAACTAAACCGGATTGGTGCAATCAAATAATATAGACTAGAGAAAAGTTTGTTACATTGTTATATCCACCTACACATAATTGAATTCTTAAAACGAATTATGTTTCCTTATATATATATATATACCAAATAATTCATAATTTTAAAAATGTCTCTCCTTATTTCATACTAGGGCCGCCATCTTGTTTTTTTTGGTAAAGTCACCTGACACCAATTTTTTCAGTAATATGAGTAATCCTGACTTTTTATTTAATTATTAAAAATAAATGTGTAAATTTAAAAGAACTATAAAATTTCCAAGGTTTTACATAACCACAGACTTTTTACATAACTTCCTGTATAAATTTTTTAAAATATTAATTTTTATTTCTTAAAATATCTAAAACAAACAAATTACTATAAAAAAAAATATTTCATGTCCATTGCCCATGGAATAATCCAAGCTCTCAATTTATGCCCTTGGTTTCATCAACCTATCTCAACTCTAAAACCATGCATGTGCCTTTGCATGGGATGAAAATTAAACTAACTAAATAACATGGCTAAATTCATGTATACCATTGCATGATTGGTATGATTTTAAATATTAATCGATACATATCGACATAATGAGACTTGAAATTTTTAATATCAATATTTATATATGTATCGACTAATATTTGTTATCGCTTAATATAATCGGTAACACCAACATTGATACACATTTCAATAATACAATTTTTTTAATAATGCAATTTAGAACCATGATGACCAATGAAATAACCATCCAAATGCATGGAATTTAAAACAAGCTATCATCTCTCCGCAAAACCACATATCGATGACACAACCATAAAATAACAATAAATAAACAAATTTTAATGAGTCATAATTGAACAATCTACATGTATCCAGGGCTTGCAACCAAATTTGTATACGGTTGCTTTAGAGCTTTATTATCTTTTATTGCTTTACAAGGTTAAAAAACTTAAATCTTTCTCGTTAGTCCATTAGCCTCATTTACACAGGAATCTAGCATCCGCTTTGTTCACACCACCACCGGGAAAATCTCCGGTGAATCGATCGCGATTTCATGGGCAAGTGCCGGTGCCGCCGGGAATGTAAGTGCAGCCATTACTCCCGGATGATGTCACGGGTCCTCTCTGGAGGGACTGGATGATCACCGGAACTCGCCTTCCTATCCATTTTTCTCTGGTGAGAGGTCTCATGGCTCTTACACCTTGTGAACTTGTTGAAGCAAACAACAATATGAAGACAATGAATAGCTTTGTGAAGAGACTCCTAGGGAAAGCCATCTCTTTGAAACTAAGAAACTTACTTAGATGATTCGTTCTTGTTTGGGTGGGAGGAAAAAGAAAGTGTGAGAAAACTAGAGAGAGATGGGTTGGTGAGAATTTCTTGGGGAGATGAGATATATATATGACGAGAGATGTGTATATTTGTATATATAGGCATGGGTTTTTGGTTTTTGTAAGATCAAATGTTAATGGGTGTTCTTCTTTGGCGTGGAGGGACCTTAATTTTGTGTTGACTTGGCCATTTTGGCTGTGGATTTTTCTAGTTTGAACCCCCTTTTGGTCTTCATTCTAAAATCAAACGCATGAACCTTTGAATCCCAAAACAACATATTTGTTTTAGCAGCTTTCACGGTCAGCGGTTTGCTGATAGGCATACCGCGACCGGCTATGCGTTTAAATTCAAAGTAATTACCACCTGTCACCTTCATGTCTATTTTTTTGTGCATTTTATATTTTATTAATTTTAATCGATAAAATTGACGATGGAACAAAAGATATAAAAAAATTTATAATTTTATATATTTTTTTTAATTTTACAAAATCATAATTTTGTTGTGAGTCGACATGCATATATAAATAATTGTATAAGCTTTAGGCCCCGATTGGTAACATTTATGTCCGTTTGGTAACGTTTACAGTTTTTTATTTTTTGTTTACAAAAAATAAAAAATATATTTTTGTTTATTTTTATAAAAAATAAAAAATAAAAACATGTTTAGCACATAAATGTTTAGTAAGTGTTAGTTGGAAGTTCCGGATGAATACAATAGTCGGAGGTGGTAGTCAGAGATGTTATCCAGTGATGATAGCAAGAGTTAGAGATGGTGGTAAAAAATGGTGGTCGAAAGCGGTGATCGGAGCGGGTGGTCGGCGGTGGTGGCCGGATGGTGGTGACCAAGGGTGTTAGTCGAAGTTGATAGCAAGATGTAACGATGGTGGTCGGATGTAGTAGTTGGAGATGGTGATTGGAGGTGTTAACTGGAAAGATAGTAAGAAGTAGCGATGGTGGTCAAATGTGATTAAATGTGGTGGGTAAAAATCGAGACGATAGTTGAAGGTGGTGGCCAGAGGGGTGGCCGAATGTGATAGTCGAAGGCGGTAGTCAGATGTAATAGTCGGAGGTAATGAAAAAAAATACAATCAAACGTATTTACAAAACAAGTGAAAACACATTTTTTCAGTTTTTAAAATTTTTAAAAATTTTGAAAACTGTTTACAATTTTTTGAAAATAAAAATAATTACCAAACATATTTTTGTTTACAATTTACAAAAACTTTAAAAACAAAAACATAAAACATAAAACATGAGCGTTTCCAAATGGGCCCTTATGTTTTCTGTTTTGTGTTTTTGTTTTTAAATGTTTTGTA
>JAOTRH010219117.1:0-10595 GCA_034768845.1 Heliamphora exappendiculata
TAGTTATATTAATTCATCAACTATTATTTTTTATTTTTTATATTATTTATAATTTTTATTAATATTACTCTTTTAAATATTAAAAATTATACCCAAAATATCCCTGTACTCGCCCCGTTCCCCGCAACTTCCCCGATATTTTTTCTCGTCCCTGCCCCGATCAAATACGGGACAGGGATGGGAGAACTAATCTCCGGCCCCGCCCCGCCCTATTGCCATTTCTATTTCTCAGGGCTTGAAGTGGTTTTTACTTTAAATGTAAGAATTGTTGAGTGGTGAAGAAAAACCGTGATTCTGGGTTAATCGCTTGAACGGCCAGGGGTTCGCTCAAGCGGGCTTGCACGGAGATGGTATTGGACTAGTTACAATTTGAGCGATCTAGAGTCCGCTCAAGTAAACTTGTACACATGTGGTCTCGGGCTAGTGACCGCTTGAGCGGTCAGAGATCCACTCGAGCGGCCCATCGCGGAATAGATTTTGTTGTACGGCGGCTAGGTTATGTTTTAATCATAAGAGCTTTCAAGTTAAGTGTGTATTATAATGTTTTAGCTTGAGTGACTAAGAAAAACATCAAGAACACTCTTCATATTGTAATCTTTCAATCAATATAGTAAATGTGTGATTCCGTAGACGTAGGCATGTCTTACCGAACCACGTAAATCTTGTGTGTCATCGTGTAATTGCTTGTTTTTTTTATTCGTTATCATTCCGTGATTTGTGCATTCGTTGTTGATCTTGGGCGGGATGAGTGATTGCGTTCTAATCTCCAATAGCTTTTGAAACTGCTTAGTAATAATGAATGGAAGATGCTTAAGGTTAATGACCAAAGGGAAGGCATCAAATACAAGTTCAAATCTCTTTAAATCACCTTTATGACGAATCCACCTGCAACATTATCTCAAGTGATAAGAATAAGTTTGAATACATAAAGAGATTCGTACTCTTTGCACTTATTTACTAATTTGCTTATTAACAAACAAACACAACTATGTTCCCTTACCCCTTTTGGCTACCACTAATATGGGGAGGCTTACCTCATATCTGAAGCCCCTATAATTGCTTCCACTTGAAGAAACTTATTTGCGCCATAAGTACTAGACTTTGATAAAGGTATGAGGAGGCAAAGATATTTAAAACTTGAATGGTAATCGTAAAAGAGAATAAAACATTGCTATCGAAAAATGGCTATTACAGAAGAGGGACTCGATTAAAGGACTCATACAAGACTTATATTTTGGACCTATCCCTTCGCATGCTTTTGAGGCTTAAACTCGTCAGTAAGTAAAAGAACTATGAAGCAGGAGGTATATTCTAATTTCATGGGGAGAGTACATCAGAATCATTCCTATTGAGTGTGTGTCTTTTATTATATGGACCCACATAATTAGAGTTATAATTATATGACGGCTAGAGTTTTGGGGTTGTCTACAAATATGGACTTTATAATTCTAGAAGGTTGTGTAAAAAGTTGAATCAAAGAGACAGAGATATATAGAGAGGGGAAAAAATATCAAGAATACTAGGATGACTCTTGAGCGAAAAAATAGAGTTTGTTTCTAAGGTTGGGTTGTGAGTGTACATGTCAAGTTTTTGGGTATTTTTGGTTTAGTGATTGTACACTCTACGTTATAGAAGATTATCTCTCTTATTCGTAAATATAAATTGGCTGTGATGAATCACATAAATTGCTGAGAAGTGATTTTTTCTTTAGTGTGTGCATGGTTGTGTTTTTATTTGCGTACAAAAATTAGTGATTAAATCCCAACAAGTGGTATCGGAGCTGATGATTGACGATTCAAAGCCGCAATGAAAGATCATAGTACAAATACTTTTTTGATCTCGGTTCGTACAAATCAAAGAATATTTATTTTGAACAGAAAAAGAATCAAAAAATGGGGAGTGACGTGGTATGGCGTGCAAGGTAAAAGGCGATGTATTAGACAATCAGGATTAGCTGCATGTAGAGCCAAATCATATAGCTATTTACTGATTCAACAGATAATTACAACCCTTACACCTGGGCAAATAGATGGAGTGACAACGGTCATCTCAATGAATATGTGTCGAGCATTTCGATGTAGATGCGCAGTTAACATCTTTTTAATCCGTCAATATCCTTTAAATTGAATAGAAAAAAGTGAAAATTTTGACAAAAAACTTTTAAAAGACAAATATCATTTTTCCAAAATAGACACTAATCCCACTTTGTCTATTGCTTATTTTTATTATTAGGATTTTTTTTTGTCTTTCAATCAAACTTTTTATTTTATTGACAAATTAACAAAAAAATAAACCAAAATATTTAAAAGATTCAACAAATAGAAAAAAGTTAAATTTATTATTGTTTATTATTGTTTTTAGAAAATATTTATTTCTTTGTATTTTTTTATTTTTCAAATTGTTTGATTGAGATGAACTAAAAAAATAAAAACTTTTACTGAGAATTTTAAAAATACAATTGTCATTATTCCAAAATAAGACATTAATCCCACTTTATCCTTGGTTGGGCAACGATAAAGACAAAAAAAATAAAAATAAAAATTGACCTAATGGTCACAGCTAAGTAAATTTTTTTTCCATCACTCTTCCAGATGTGGCTCTTTTACATATTTTAAAAATTATAAAAATTTCTATTTTTTTTCTTCAAGCGTTGATGGTAGTATATTTAATTATCTAAGCTTTTTATATCCTAAAGTTTATCGTGAAGAACTTTCGTGCAAAAAATTTAAATTAATCAAATATCGATAACAAAATGATCGAATTATATTAATTAGAAAAAACCCAGCCTACAATCAGATTGAATAAATCTTTGCAACCATTGCTGGCACTGCCTCCAACTTGCAGGACCATCCAACATCAGAGCATATTTATTCTATGTTTGGAGTAGTTTTTTTTAGAGATTTTTTATTTAAAAATCTCTTGATATCTTTTAAAATACATTTTTTAAGTAAAAAATCTCTTAAAAAGCTTACTTACTTGGCTTCAGTTAGTTTTTTTTCACATATTTTTACATTAATTTTTTTATAAAAAAATTAAAAAATCAAAAAATCTTTAAACAAAAAAAATTTAATCCAAACATAGGCTTAGCCCCACAATGGGCAGCTCAATTAGCAACGATGTTAACATATGAAAAGAAACAGGATCCGAAAGAAAGATAAATCCTTCTATAATCTTCATCCCTGCAGCACCGGAGCTATTTTTACCCATCTCTATCTCTCTTAACGAGTTTCTCATGTTCACTATTAGAAAATGGGGTTTTTTTTTTGCGTCAGTCCTATGCCATCGCTACTAGTCATTTTGTCGTCACAAATAAATTTATTTTATCATAATGAATCGAAAAACTAAAAATTTAAATCAAAAAAATACAAAAAATACAAAAAAAAGTCACAAAAAACTATCCCAAACAACAAGTTCCAAGAAGTACTGGACCAAATTCAAATATTTTCTAACATCACTCCTTACTTTTATACGAAGACCTTAACTCTATAACTCAAATGCACACCATTATATCGGGGAGGATAGCACTTGTCATCACCCAAAAAGATATCAATGACTTCTATTATTTACTTGTGAAAATGAATGTATAAGTTGTTAGTTGTAACCGAAGTGAGTATAGCTAAATTAGCCCACAAGCCACAACTAAGGTCTAAGCTCTAAAATAAAACGAAATTTAAATTGTCCTCCTTAGAGACAATCCTTTTGGTTGTATTTTTATTGAGATAGAAAAGTATAGTATTTTTTAATATTATAAAAAAAGGGGCTAAAATTTTGATTTTTCTATTAAAATAAAAAAATATAATTTTTACTTCATACTCTAAATTGTGCTCCGTATATTAATTTTTTTAATTATTTTATAATCCTTCTAAACATAAAATACTAATAATTTGTGACAATAAATAACTATCAATATAACTAAGTTAACACTATTGATTACTTATGCGTAAAAAATATTGAAAAAATAAAAACCAGTAGAGGTCAAAACTTTAAATAAGCTACTGGATAGCTCAAAAACCAATACAAACACATTAATATTGACTAAAGAAACTCATGAAAATAAACATAACGTTAACACAATGCCGGATTTGAGAATTAAAAAAAATTGCAAACTCATGGGATGAGGAGAAAACAATCAACTATAATCAATAAGGATTACATAGTTTTTCTCAGTCTCTATAGTCTTAAATTAGGCATCTTTTGTGTATGAAACTTACTAGCTTTAAATCGAGTCTCTCTTTACACTCTCTGACCTCATTATTAAGCCTCTTTGATCTTTCTAACCACGTGTTATTATTACAAAACTTTCACCCTGTCACGACCTAAGCCCAGATCTGTGAACAAACCCAAAATATGCCATACATAAACCATATCCTTAGGAGGTACTTCTAAATGTAAGAAGGTAATTGATATAACGTTTATAAGATTTGACAAAATGCTCATAGTTCCAAAATTACATTCCCAAGTTTATCACAAATGCTTGAGGTAACATACATTAACAATCATTTTCATTACATCATTTCCATTATCTTCTATACAACAAAACCAAAAATAAACATCAAGAAATCATTGTTCTCGTTCTTTCCCTTTACCAGAAGTACCCATGGATTTGGCATCACCTCGCTCTTCGGAACCTGAAAATTTGTTTGACATATAAACATGAGAAAAAACTCGTAGGATAAAGATTAACTCATATATAATGCATGATTTTTGAGGTGTAATGGGTATAACCGGAATAAATAAGCACATTCATCCAAATAATTTCCTTTTAAAAAACTCACCCACGCACATGATATTATGCATAAACCTTCGCGGGTTTTCACTGTAGGACCGCAGCCCCTTATTATGCATGAACTTTCACAGGCTTTTACCGTAGGACCGCAGCCCATAATTATGCAGTTTCTCATAGTTTATATCGTTATTCCAATGTCACCAAGTACCAATAACACCATGCTGATAGCAAGAAAATCACATCATTTGAAACAGTTATACGCCCATCATGTATATAGTTACATATATGTCAATCCGCTCTTATTGTAAGAGAAAACTCAACAAATAGGTCCAATACATGCATCCCAACTCAATCTAGATATATTTATAGATGTGCTATAGGCTCAAAGGGTTAGGAATTTAATAAAAATGGTCAATATGAATGAAAATATATTTTCCACAACATTCGGCTAAAAACGGTTGGAAAATGATTTTAAAATTTTGGCATACCCTCACTATTTTGATCATACATTTTTTTACAAAAAGAATTTTTTTGTGGGAGTAGTCTTGTTGGAAAGAGAATTTTTGGGATTTCGATTTGAGTACAAGAACGACTCAATTCGAAGTCCGGGTGAGAGAGATATGATCGAATAAAGTTGGCCCTGCGCAGTTAGTTCGCTCGAGCGGACGTCGGGCGCTCGAGCGCCCAACTCTCTGCCATGTGAGCGCTCGAGTGGACAGGGCTCCGCTCGAGCGCGCTGGCAACCGAGAGAAACCTAGATTTGCCCATGTTTTGAGCTTCAAACCTCCAAAAACATACCCTTATAAAAAATACCTCAAATCTTTAATTTTAAACCAAAAGCATTAGATTCAAGCCTCAAAACTTCTTTTTAACATAACAAATCTTCAATTTCATGGATGATTATCTCTCAAGAACCTCCAATTTCATGAAAACTAACCCAACCCACACACAAATCTATCAATATGTTAATTAAGCATGCAATTGACTCAATTTTTACTCATATACACAAAATATCAATCCAAACCTATGCAAAACATAAGAGATAGTCTAGATTCTACCTTAGATTTGCTTGAAAGTTTGTGATTTCTTCAAATCTCCCTCTTAAGGTTTGGATGTTGAGTTTTCTTGCTCCCTCAAAGCTTTATCTTCACTCTCATTGCTCCAAAGTTTGATCTTTACCTTGCTCACCCTTAATCAAGCCTTAATCTTCAAGATTCGAGAATGGAAGGTTAGGGTTTCTTGTGGTGGGGATGATTCTCCTCCAAGTAGAGGAAACGAAGAGAGAGAAAGAAAAGGTGAAGAATGGCTTTTGGGTTTTCTCCTCTCATGTGACACATTCATACTTATATATTATTATTATTCCCAAATGTTTCCCAAGGCCTGCGAACCTTCTAACTGGTCTTGATAGCCCGCTCGAGCGGACTCCCACCGCTCGAGCGGTGATTCCTAAACTTAAACCTCAGCAAATTGTTTAAACTAAACTCAAATCTCCAACCTCACTCTTATTATCTCATTTCAATTTTTTTCATAATTATGTTGTTAATACTAATCATTAATTTAGATTTTAAAATTATTCCAAAACTCATTAATTCGTTCACGATTCTTCATATTATAGAAATTCATAATCTAAATTTTTTTTGTCACACCACAATATTGAACTAAAAACGAAAATTAATAAAATAAATGCATACCGGGTTATCACACACCCAGTTGGAATGATTATAGGAAGAAGTTCCTTCATATGACAGAAAATCTCACTTTAGACCAATTTGCAAATATAGTATGATCTTCAATATATAAGTTGAACTGTACAAATCAGATCATCTACTTTGTAGAATAAAAAACACACAAATACATAACATTAAATAAATAGTGCAGTGCAAATAATACTCGTACAAATTCTCATTAAAATAGAATAACAAATTTTATTAATGAATAGAATAAATACTAAAATACATTACACAAAAGTACTACTTTTAGTATATATCCCCGCCATGCGCACGCCGTGGGTAACTTGGGGGCTTGCTTTGGGCATGTCATGGCCATCTCAAAGTCTCGCTTTGGACAAGTCGCGCGCATGTGTACGGATATGTTTAATTTCTTTTGTGTTATTTGCCTTTCTTTGGTTTGGTTATATGATCATTATTAGCACATTGATATATGTTTATCTTTGTGGTGGCATGGATATGGGAGCGATTCCTGGTTGTAGTTTAATTTCAAAATCTATATCCCGATATCGTGGTAAATCAGGCAATTTTCCAGAAAGACATCCGCGAACTCGCATACTACTCTTGCAAGTTTTGTCTTAGGTTTAGTTTCGTCGTTCAACGTCACATTCGCTAGCCATCTGCCTTATGCTTTAAGACTTTTTTTTTGTCACTTTTGAATTTATTTTTTGTCTAAGTTTTTTTACGTTTTCTATTTGTCATGAGAAAATTAATTTAAAAAGTACCACCGTTTTGGCAAAGGTTATGTTTTTTAATAGTATAAAGTATAACGCGTTTATTAAAAGTTGTTTTTATTATTTTGTATTATGGTAGAAGGTAGCTTGACTTAAAAATGTTATGTTTTCTAATAACATAGAAAATAAGGAGTTTATCAAAAATAGCTTTTATGCGCTCGAGCGTCGATTTTTATGAAGCAAACACTAGCTGGGTACATGGGCGGTCACTCTCTAGAAGCGAGCGCTAGCGAGGCGCTCGAATGCTTGACCATACTGTGGATTCTAAATTATGACACTTGTAAGTTGTAATAGCCCATATCTTAGCAAACAATATAAATAAAACACGTGTTAAATCAAATTTTTTCAGCTAGACAAACTTCTTAGAATAATACAATATTCGATAGTTAATCATAGAAAATAAATAACTAATGATTAATCCAGTTGGAGTAGTTGAAATAATGTATTCCTAAAATGTATAATACTTTTGTGTTTATGAATAAATAAATAAATAAATTTTGTTTGACTTGTATAGATACATTTTTAACTGCTCTAAATTGTTGGTTTTGCATCCTAAAGAAAGGGTGTGACAAAAAGTGCTAATCGAGTGCTTGAGTGTTGTGATTTCTAAAAGAGAGAACTTGTTAGATTTTGATACATGAAGATGTGTGAGAAACATATCCTATATGCATTCCATAGCATTGTTGTTACGTGTCATACCATGATTTTTATAAGAAAACTGAAAGACCCTTGATTATGAATCTTTTAGCTTGCTTTCACTTAATCAATTAACTAAATCTCTACATTGGTATGTAATTTTTTCTCATACTACTTGTGTTTTTTAAGACCTTAAGATTAAGAAGATAATTTCTTCAAGATATGAAAAAAATAAGCTCTATTATCTAGAGGTTGATTATGGTTACTCTTTACATACTCCATCCACCTTGAGTTTTCTCTCTTTTTATTTTTAGTTTTATTATAAGTATGTTTGTACCAATTTGTACGAGAGCCGTCAATTCATCACTTCATCAAGGATTTGGAATGACCAACAATAGGAATGTTTGGCACATCAAACTCCCTTGTAAACTGTGCTTTTAAATAGAAATATTTATAATGAAAATTTTATCTTTCATATCAAATATTCTTTAATGCATTCATAAATATTAATATATTGAAATGTACATATTTTGATGTATTAGTTTCATTTGCAATTTTGGGCATATAAGATGCCAAACCTTATGTGAAACTTGGAAAGTTAGCTTTATTTATTCATATGATATTTATAAAAAAAAAAATTTATTTGACATGAGGCACATGTTCCCTTGGAGATATCCAAGATTCCTAGTTCATGGTAGGTCATAGTGTTGATTTTGGGTCATGATTGGTGAGCCAAATTTGTGTAAAAAAAGATGTTACGGCGGGCCATGGTGTATGATTATTAGAAGTTTTTTTATGCTAATATTAATTTTTTATAAAAAAAAACTATAGAAAGGGCAAACTAATATAATTTTTTTGCAATAATATTTAGACTAATACTATTATAATTATAATTTTTTTAAATATTTAATAGAGCAACCGTCCTCGTCCGTATGCTAAGTCTACCTATGAATAGGGCCATAAGATTGGAGCACTTGATTCGTAGGAAGAAATTTATGGTGGTTCATGGGCCACTGGTAATTACTCGTGATTAAGGCATTTATACATAATTTAATTATTTTAATTTTATCATATTTAGTATTCCACCTTGCTAAAGAATTTTTTAATAGTCTCATCGGAACTCCTAATATTACTAAAAAAATTACAAAACTAATTAAATTTTTTGAACATCATGTATGTATGTATACTAAAAATATAATTTTAACAAAAGATAAAAGAAAAGTTAAATTCGAAATAAAGAGAAAAAAATAAAAAATAAAAAAAAAAGAAAAAGTAAATTATATATATATATATATATATAGAGAGAGAGAGAGAGAGAGAGAGAGAGAGAGAGAGAGACGAATAAGAAAAACGTTGCATTAAAACTCTTATAAAATATAATATAAATATGTAATTAAAGAAACAGAGAGAATAAAAAACGTATTCTCAACAATAAGATTGAACCCACTTAACCTTTAACAGTATTATGATCCGATTTGGATAAATAGTTTATTGGTTTATTTGATTTATAAGCAGTTAAATAAGCAACGTTATTTGATTTGCTAAACAAGTAAAATTTAAATCAATAAGTAAATAAGTCAATAAATAAATAAGCTAATAAGCCAATAAGTAAAATAAGTCTAAATAAACAAATAAGCAAGTACTTTTCTAAACAAAACAAATAAGCAAATAAGTCAATTGAGCCAAATAAAGTGACTTATTCATATTTTTGTTTATTTTTCAATAAACAAATAAGCAAATAAGCAACTTACCCAAATGTCGTCTATATAAGACAAATGTCAATATTAACATTTCTCATTTGTTATAATATAAATTGGTGATTTCTAGCATTTAAATACCTATAATAATTTTATTTATTTATTTATTTATTTATCTATCTCATTTGCATTAATTTGTGTAACTACTAATTTTTATTTTTAAAATTTTCTTCATTTGAGCGAAATTTTCATAGAAAGAAAGTGTGAGCCCACCTCATGATTAAATTTGGTATATAACAAAAGATGAAAAGATTTTAATAAAGATAAAAATAAATAATTTAAAATTTAATTTTTGGGCTTATTTTAGTTTGTTTTTATGTTTATGAACTTTTTTTTATATATTTTGGTTAAAAAATTTATTTTTGCAATTCGTCTTAACAAGAGAAGTTCAAAAAATATAATAATTTAATAAAATTATAAAAATATTTATTACAAATAAGATAAAATGAAAATAAGCTACTATCCAATATTGCTCGGAGTACCAAATTGGGTTTGTCTTTTTTAAACACTGGTTATTAGTTGTACCTAAAAGCACTTAATTATTTAATTTTAATAATTTAAAAATAAAATTAAAAGTAATATTAATAATTTAATTATTAGTTAATTAGCTAATTTTTAAGGTACTAAATTAAAAATATAACTTTATTAATTTATTAATTTATAGAGATAAAAAAAGAAAATAATAACAAAAGTTAAAACATCTGTTACATAAAAAGAGATCAAATGGTAACAGAACTTATGTTGTAATTTTTGTTTTGTTTAATTATTTATACCTTTAGGAAAACATTTTGTATCTTACAAATAAAATAGGAGCCAAAATATGATTTTATTAATTTGTTAATTTTTGGAGATGAAGAAATTGAGAAGATTGTATATTTTCTGTATATTAAAACTGTACAATAAATGGCCTATTTATAGTTGAATAGGGATAATTAAACGCGTTGCTCGAAATTGAACGCTCCAAGAAGTGTTGTTACTTTTTCGCACGAAAATGAACACCGTTTGGAATGGGTTC
>JAOTRH010219128.1:0-41491 GCA_034768845.1 Heliamphora exappendiculata
GTTTCAAAAAATAAACAAAAGATGATGAAAACCAACACGTCTTATTGCAATCATTTAGGAATCACCTATTTTTGTGTGTAGTATACATTCGTTCATATATATATATATATATATATATATAAAAGAAAAAAAAGAAAGGAAGAAGAGAATCAAGGGAAGTGATAAAGAAAATAATTTTTCGTGTTGTATTCTCATTTTTTTTATTAATTGTTTTTAATCAACACATCGTAAGGGTAAACAATATTGGCCAACCACCAGTTAAACTATACTATGCAGGGATAAAAATAATAAATACAAAATATATTATTTTAATATAAAACTAGTGGAGAATATACATTAAACCCTTTTCCAACTTGAACACTCTAACTAAAAAAGTTTAGAAGTAGCTCAAGTTTTTTTTGAGGCCCAGGCAAAAATTTTAGTGAGACCCAATTTTATATTATAAATTATTTTATTTAATTTTTTGTTCTCTTTTTAAGGAAAATATACTAATTAAATTGATAGGCATAAATTTGCTATTAACATGCTTATCAAAATTCATGTTAAGAACTCTTTGACTTCGGAACTTTCACTTGACATATTTATATATATAACAAATACGAACTATAATAGAACAACACAACTTGATGAATGATGATTGACAATATTTATTTAATTGACTCAAATTACTTAATAATCATAATTTTAAAATAACAACAACAACAACAATAATAACAACAATAATAATAAAATAAATAAATAAATAAATAAATAAATTATGGCACCTTTTTTTATTGAATGTTTAAATTTAAATATAATATATAATAACATAAAACATTTCAAATTTGAAAACTAAAACTTTTTTGAATTTTATAATATTTTTAATCCTCACTTTATCTTATATATATCTATATATATGAGACCTTTTTTTTACATGATGTCCTAAGCAAATACCTCGCTTGTCTAGGGGTTGAGCGGGCCTTAATAAGTTACTATTCTGAAGTGCTCAACACTTTACCTACTAAAAAAAATATTTTTTGAAATTTTAAAATAAAATTGTAGTTTACACAAACAAAACGAAATGTATTTTAATATACTATTTTTTTGTTGATCGACTAAACAAATATCTACATTTGTTTTTAAAAAGTTGATATTATTTCATACTTTATAATTAAATATTTCTAATAATATTATAAATTGTATATTTAAAGTTCCGTTAAACTTTTATTGTTTCCCAACTTTTAAACCTATGGTAATCTCTAAATCATTTATAAATTTTCTCAACTCTTTATCAATCTTTTCTTGTACATGTAGAAATGACAACATAGAGAATTTTGAGTTTGAATTTATTCGGCTCTACCATTGCCCCCACACTTGCTCTAGCTATGTTATTATTTTTTCGTTCCACCCCATGTAGGTGTTGAAATTCATGGGTAATCGTAATCCTCTATTCAATATTATTTTAATTTTTGTTGAGATAATAATTATTATTGTCTCTTACAATAAAAAAAAAGAAGGAATTATGTGCTCTTTTAGTTTATTTTAGAATGTTAATTCAATTGTTTGTATTTTGTATAATTCTATTTTATATATATATATATATTATTTATAAATAGATAAATGTGTCAGGTACGATTGCCTTGTCTCAGCCTCTATCTCTAAATTTTATTGGATCGAGTAAACTTGTTTCGAATTGAGCAGATCACACTTTCTTTTTGGTGGGTGGGGTAAATTTTGTCCCCAGTATTTTTTTAAGTTACAAAATTAAACAAATTATTTTGATTGTGTCTATATTTTTTATATTTCAAAACTATAGATATATATTAAAAATTAAGTTGATTGGTGAAACATTATTTTCTTATTTTTCATTATATCATCAATTTTAGTTAATTGTTAATATTTTATTGTGTTTAAAACTATATAAGATTTTTTCATGTGTAGTTATTTTCCTTCAAGTGTGATATGATATTATTATCTTTTCAAAATTCTCTAATTAAAAAGTATAAAAAAATTGAAAAATCTTATCAAACTTCAAAAAATTAAAAATGACAAAAACATGTAGTTAACCTTTTTAAAAAAAGCTTGGATAAAAATCTAGCATTTTCAGATTTATTATTTGCAAGAAATTAGAAAATTTAAAAGCTTTTTTCAAAAAAAAATTTAAAGATAAATAAAAAGCTTGTAAAATTATCTTATTTTTTCATTTTGTAGAGATTTTTTGAACTTCAACGAAAAAGATTTTTTATAAACTAAGTTAAAAATTTCGAAGTTTAATAATTTTTCAATCCGCTAAATCGCATGTTGAAACTGTCAAAAATTATTACTCAATTTGTTAATTTTGATAATTAATAAATTTGCGATGAATTGAAAAAGTAATCCCGCTAAAGATGAGTTAATTGAAAAAAATGTCTGCACCTACCAATTCCAACCCGCACACCCTTAGTTATGGGTACTCTACAAACCAGGGAGTGTTTGAAGAAGTCATTGATCAAAGGAAGAAAAGAAGCTATCTAATTCGAGATTAATTAATTCTCTCCCTCTCTCTCTTGCTCTCTCTCTCTCTAAAAGGGTTCAAGTTTTAATGTTTATTGCGATCGATATTTTAAATAATTTTATCAAACCCTTTTTTGTACTTTTCTTTCTACTTTTGTTTTATTTTTACTTTATTAATTGCTTGTATAATGGTTTTCATACTCTTGTACTTATTTTTGAAACTTTTTTTATCATAATTATATTGGTATTATTTATTTTTGAGGTGTTGAAAAAAATTAAACAAAATAGCCTATAGCGAAATAAAATATTTTTTTCTCATTTCATGCTTAATTAAATGAGATAAATAATAGTAAAATAAATAATAATCAAAGAAACTGCATGCCGAAATTTTTACGTGAAAAATCTCTAAGAAAAAAAATTACGAAACCGAAATCCAATTTCAAATATTTACTATTTTAAAATAATGAGTTTACAGAAATAACTCTATATGCATACTCAGAGAATGACAACATTAAGAATAATATTTTCAGAAAAATATTGAATACTGTCATAGTAAGATGGATTACAATTAAAAAAAATAAACTCAAATTTAGATCTCACCTGTTAACAATCGAACCCGTTGGTTATCAAGAATCAGGCGCCAAGAGTCTTCCCGTAAAATCTCATGACGATCGGGTTTCGTTTGACATCCGATCTGTGCACGAGAAGTAGACTGTTTTGCCAAAATAAAAAACCTCCCACGCGCTCACTGTTGCGCTGTTGGCTGCTCAATTCCCAGGAGAATTGGATTTTTCTTCTCTGATTGATGGTGACTGTTCTTAATTCTCAAACCTGAGAAATAGATTTTCTTCCGTGATCTGTTGTTAGCCACCGATCCCAATCAAGGGGATTAATATAGTGTAGCTTTTAAAAGCTTCTTAATTAAAATAGGATTCGTACAAAACCTACTAAAAAACTAACTCCTTTTTTTTTCTTAATATTATTTTAATAAGTTTAATACTAATATAATATTAATCTTAATATAATTATGTCACCCCAAATGGGGCGGACACCAACAAACTCTCCTTCTGCCTCATGTGGGGGGATTCATCATACCCGTTGCCTCTCTGCAATAATTATGTTTTTCTGTGGGTAAAATCTTTATCATCATATCTGCACTATTCTGATCGGTATGGATCTTTTTTAAATGTAATAACTTTTCTTCCAACACATTTCAAATCCAGTAATATCTCACGTCTATATGTTTTGACCGTGAGTGGAATTGTGAGTTCTTGCTCAAATGAATAGCACTTTGGCTGTCACAGAAAACTGCATACTTCTCCTGTGTCAACCCCAACTCTTGTAGTAACCTCTTCATCCACAGCATCTCCTTGCAACCTTCTGCTACTGCAATATACTCGGCCTCTGTGGTGGATAATGCAACGCACTTCTGCAATCTACTCTGCCATGATATAGCTCCCTCTACAAATGTAAGCATGTATCCTGATGTAGATTTTCTAAAATTAGCATCTTCTGCCATGTCAGCGTCTGTGAAACCCTCTAACTCAGGCTTACCCTGACCAAAACATAAACAAACTCTAGAAGTGCCTCTGAGGTACCGAAAAATTCACTTCACTGCTTCCCAGTGATCCCTTCCCGAATTTGACAAAAATCTGCTCACCACGCTAACTGTATATGCTATGTCTGGCTTGTACACACCACTGCATACATCAAACTCCCAACTGCGGACGAATAAGGAACTTTTTCCATCTCTGCCCTGTCTTTCTCAGTTGTCGGACTTTGCTGTAAACTAAGTCTAAAATGACTAGCAAGTGAGTACTTACAGGTTTAGCTTTGTCCATGTTGAACCTCTGAAGTACCTTTTCAATATACCTCTCCTGTGAGAGCCATAATCTGTGATTCTTCCTGTCCCGGGTGATCTTCATGCCAAGAATCTGCTTAGCTGGTCCTAAATTCTTCATTGCAAAGGATTTGCTCAACTCTCCTTTAAGTTTCTGAATCTTGCTCTTGTCGTGACCGATGATCAACATATCGTCCACGTATAGCAGCAATATAATAAAGTCACCTCTTGTAAATTTTTTTAGGAACACACAGTGGTCTGAAGCGATCTTCTTGAACTCGTGTTTGGCCATGAACTGATCAAATTTTTTATACCACAGTTGCGGTGCTTGCTTCAACCCATACGGACTCTTCTTTAGCTTGCACACTAGATTCTCCTTACCTTTGACTTTGAACCCCTCGGGTTGTTCCATATAAATCTCTTCCTCTAAGTTGCCATGGAGTAAGGCTGTTTTCACGTCCATTTGCTCATTCTCCAAATTAAAATTTGCAGCTAACCCGAGAACTGTCTGAATGGATGTCATCTTCACAACATGTGAGAAGATTTCTTCAAAGTCAATACCTTTCTTCTGACTGAATCCCTTCACAACCAACCTTGCCTTGTACCTGGGCTGTGAGTTTCCTTATTCTGTTTTCAGTCTGTAGACCCATTTATTCTTCAATGTTCTCTTACCTTTTGGCAGCTTTACTAGATCATATGTCTGATTCTCATGCAGGAATTTCATCTCTTCTTGCATGGATTTTATCCACTCGTTCCTCTGTTCATGCTCAACTGCTTGCTGATAACAATCTGGCTCTTTCCCATCTGTAAGCATCAAATATTCAGTAGGTGAATATCTGCTAGTTGCTTGACCCTCTCTGGTAGACCTTCTCAACTGTGGCTCTGTTGGAGTATCAATGTGAGCCTGTTCTGTCTGTTCTTCTGGGACTGTACCATCAACTATAGGTGTATCCTCATCAGCATCTGCACTGTTTTGTGTGTCTCCCCCGTCATTATTATGCACGATCAGTGAAAGGACTGGATTTGTATCAATTAGATATTCTACCTGTGTAGCTGGTTCTTTTTTCTTATTCATGTCTTATATGGTATTCGTCCTCAAAGAATACGACATCTGTACTTCTGATAATCTTCTTATCAGCAGGATCTCAAAGTCTGTACCCAAATTCTTCTCAGTCGTATCCCAGAAAAATGCATTGTTTTGATTTCCCGTTAAACTTTGACTTTCATCTCTAGGATTGTGAACAAATGCTCTGCACCCAAATACTTTCAAGTGCTCGTAGAAGATCTCTTTTCTCGTTCATACTCTATTTGGTACATCACCCTCAAGTGGAGCTGATAGAGATAAATTTATCAGATCAACTGCTGTCCTCATTGCCTCGCCCCAGAAAGTCTTTGGTAATTTTGCATGTGACAATATACATCTGACCCTTCCCATAATTGTCCTTTTCATCCTTTCTGCTAGCCCATTCTGTCTTGGTGTCTTTGGGATGATCATCTCATGCTTGATGCCCTTAACTTCACAGTACTGTTGGAACGGTCCTCGGTACTCACCACTATTGTTAGTCCGAATGCACTTCAACGATCTTCCTGTCTATCTTTCCACACTAGCCTGAAACTGCTTGAACACATCTAGTTTATAGTCTTTAGTTTTTAAAATATATGTCCAAATTTTCCGTGAGTGGTCATCAATAAATGTCACAAAATATCTAACACCACCCATAGTAGTAATATTCATAGGACCACAAACATCATAATGTACTGAGTCTAGGATATTTGACTTCCTAGATGCAGGAACTCTATTGTACGGGATTCTGTGTTGTTTACCAGCTAAACAATGAATGCAAGTTTTAAAAAAAGAACCCGTTACCTCTGGTAGAAGCCCTCTCCTGGCTAGAACTTGCATGCCCTTCTCACTCATGTGTCCAAGCCACTTGTGTCATAACTCGGTAGTGGCGTCCTGCTTAACTGTGCTGATTACTTCTTTGCTAAGCTTTGCCTCTAAGGTGTAGAGACTGGATGTCTTCTTTTCCTTTGCAACAATTAGGGACCCTTTGCCGAGTTTCCACTTTTTATCCCCGAAGTGGTTCTTGTAGCCTTCATAATCCAATTAACCGGTGGATATGAGATTAAACCTGATCTTTGGCACGTGTCTGACGTTCTTGAGTACTAATCTGCAGCCTGTAGTGGTCTCTAGACTGGCATCTCCCATTCTCACTATGTCGGACATACCTTCATTATCCATTTTGACGTGACCAAAATTGCCAACTATATAAGTCATGAAGTATTCCTTGTGTGCGGTGACATGGAAGGAGGCACCCGAGTCAATCACCCAGCTGGAGTCCTATCTTGTGATCCAAATGAACCCATCATCACAAACAATGATGGTCTTGCCTTCATCTGAAGTTGCTGCAACTGTATTCTTCTAATCTTTCTTGTCGTCAAACTTGTCCTGTTTCTGATCCCTTTTCAGTTTTCTGCATCCCTTTTTCATATGCCTTATTTTGTCGCAGTAAAAATACTTAATCTCCTTCCTGGATTGAGATTTTCCTCTTGACTTGCTTCTTGGCCCGTCGTTGTTGAAAAATTTTCTATATGTACTCCTCCCCCTCTTGTCTATGACCAAGGCATTTGACTCGGCTGAAATCCCATGCTCCTTCCGTCTTGCCTCCTCATTGAACATGTTATCCTTCACCATATCAATGGTGACTTCGCCGTTCGGTGCTGAGTTACTGATTGTCACAACTAGTGTTTCCCAACTGTCTGGCAAGGAACTCAATTGAAGTAAGGCCTGCAACTCATCATCTAGAACCATCTTCATGGTAGTCAACTGATTGATCAATTGTTGAAAATCACTAA
This sequence comes from Heliamphora exappendiculata, assembly GCA_034768845.1. Taxonomy (NCBI): domain Eukaryota; kingdom Viridiplantae; phylum Streptophyta; class Magnoliopsida; order Ericales; family Sarraceniaceae; genus Heliamphora; species Heliamphora exappendiculata. Next base: position 7,169 of record JAOTRH010219128.1, read on the forward strand.
GGTGCTCGACTATACTCTGACTGTCTTTGTATTTCAGATTCACAAATCGTCTGATCAATGATACTTTATTTTTGGCAGTCTTTCTCTCGTACATTGACTCTATCTTTTTCCACAACATATGGGCATTGGTTTCTTGAGTCACGTGGTGAAAAATACTTTGATCCACTCAAGTACGAATTTGAGCCACTGTTTTTCTATTTATAACCTTTCACTCATCATAGTTTTTCTCTAGCTTCTTGCTCTCACATTCAATCGGTAAATATAAGTCCTTAGTATAAAGGACATCTTTCATCCGCGATTTTCATATCGAATAATTCGATGAATTTAATTTAATCATAGCACTAGATAATTCTTCCATTAAATTAAACACAAAAATTGAATATATCCGAACCGTATCTGAACCGAGCTCTGATACCACTGTTGGAAAAAATTAAACAAAATAGCCTGCAGCGAAATAAAATATTTTTCTTCCTTTCTTGCTTAATTAAATGAGATAAATAATAGCAAAATAAATAATAATCAAAGAAACTGCACGACGTCGAAATTTTTACGTGAAAAATCCCTAACGAAAAAAACCACATGATCGAAATTCGATTCCAAATCTTCACTATGTCAAAATAATGAGCTTACAAAAATAACTCTCTAGGCATACCTAGAGGATGACAATATCAAGAATCATATTCTCAGAAAAATATTGAATATTGTCACCGTAAAGTGGATTCCAACTAAAAAAAATAAACTCAAGTTTAGATCTCACCGGTTGACAATCGAACTCGTTGGTTATCAAGAATCAGGAGCCGAGAGTCTGTCCATAAAATCTCATGACGATCGAGTTTCGTTTGACATCCGATCTGTGCACGAGAGGTAGACTGTTTTGCCAAAATAAAAAACCTCCCACGCGCTCACTGTTGCGCTATTGGCTGCACAATTCCCAGGAGAATTGGATTTTTCTTCCCTGATTGATGATGGCTGTTCTTAATTCTCAAACCTGAGAAATTGATTTTCTTCCGTGATCTGTTGTTAGCCATCGATCCCAATCAAGGGGATTAATATAGTGTAGCTTTTAAAAACTTCTTAATTAAAATAGGATTCGTACTAAACCCGCTAAAAAACTAACTCTTTTTTTTTTCTTAATATTATTTTAATAAGCTTAATACTAATATAATATTAATCATAATATAATTGTATCACCCCAAATGGGGCGAACACCAACACGGGTACTATAAATTCATTTATATCAATTTTGTAACATATATACATATATATATATATATATATATATATTTACTCTATTAATTACTTGTATGATGGTTTTCATACTCTTGTACTTATTCTTGGAAACTTTTCTTATCATAATTATGCATGTGTTTGAGCTAGTTTTTTAGATTTTTTGGCTTAAAAGCTACAAAAAAAACTAATTAATTTTGTTTATTAAGTTTTTTTTTCACATTTTTTCTACTTTTTTTATATAATTTGATACCTATATTTTTACAAAAAAGTCAAAAAATTCAAAAATTACTAAAAAAAATTAGTTCAAACACAGGCTATATTGGTATCATCTACTTTCGGGGTACTATAGATTCATTCATATCAACTTTGTAATATATATATATATATATATATATATATATATATATATTAATGAGAATGAGTTTTTGGTGACGAGCGTTCTGAAAAGTTTTAAAACTCAAATCTTAACTTTTTAAAATTTTGAATTAAAAATTATTTTTAAAATATTTAATTAGCTATCTACCAATATAAGTTAGCAAGTCTTACTTTTCAAAATTTAAAACGAGAAACTTTTTTTGGAGATTTTCCTACTATGAAATTTTCTTAAACTAAATTCTTGTTCAATTATTTATCTTTTCTTTTTTGTTTCGTGTTTTCTTAATTTTGGAAACAAACTATTATAGTAATGATTGAACAAATATGATATAATTAGATTTTAAAATGTATATAGTAATTTGTTAAAACTTTTTTAAATTATGAACTTTTCATAAATTTAATTAGTACACTATCCAATATATATTCTTTGTGTATAATTATTTTTGCATAAACTATCACGCGAAATCACTTTATTTGTTGAATTGATTAAATTAAAACTATAAATACAAGTTTCAATAAGTAATAAAAAATGTTGGTATAAGCCTTTTTAAAAAATTTGCACCTAAATAAATTTCAATATTTTGACGGTTAGTTTTAAGTTTAAAATCTAAGTTTATTATCGTTTGTTCAATACACTTTGAGAAATATGTTTTAGACTTCAACTTTAAGTGCAAAATATAAATTTTAAATTTGAAAAACTATTAAATTTGAGTATTATTCTTACTTATGACCTTCACACTTAAAAATAACTTTAAACCCATTTTAATTAAAATATATATATATATATATATATATATTAAACTCCGTGTTAGATTTAATTATTTAAATTTCTTATTTTTTTATAAAATTATAGAATACAATTTTGGCACATAAAAAACTAAATGAAAAAATATCAGTACACTAAGAGTTGTAAATTTTGGACAATTACTTATTTATGTTTTTATAATCTCTTATAAAATGGTCTTCTTATCTAAGTGTAATAAGGCTAGATGAGAGATAATTATCCAAAAAAGTGTGGGAGAGATATGAAAATCAATTTCAAAAAAGTTATAATTTATTTTTTATTAAATAATAAAGAGTTTGAGAAAAAATTAAAATAATGTAGAGACAACAGTTGTAAGGGCCTAATTTTAAATCTCGTAATTTTAGTAGACCTAAACCGATAAAAATAAAATTTAACGGAATTAAATTTAAGCTCTAAAGTCCTAGAATCTTATGATGCCAAATTAAATTTGGCCGGCCCACCCCACTTGTGCTGAGTGACCCACTTTAAATTTTAATTTAGATCAAATTCAATTATGCCAAATTCTATTTAACAAATTAAATTTTATCATAATTGTCCACTAACCATCTTGATTAAATAAATTAAGGTACAAATATTGTAAACAATTGTAAAATAAGTGAATTCTTTCCAATTATATTAAAATAATTAAAATTATATATACTAAATCATAAATTAAAGTTAAAATTATACATTTTTCTGAAAAGACTTAAATTGATAAAAACCTAACTACAACCGTAATCAAATCTTGTTAAATTAATGCTAAACTATAAAAATAATATACTAACCTTAAAACTAATAATTTAAATCAATTTTATGAGAAAATGAATAAAAATATATATTAGGTTAATCTTTAAACATTTTTCTTGAACAATATAGTATAATTATACCATCATAAACCATTAAAAATGTAACAAAACCACAAAACCACCACCATGGCCCATGGATTCCCTCTTGGCCGGCCGGCCAAACCTTCCCTTGGAAGCCCTCACGCTCTAGCTTAGAGTGTTGTCAACTCAAACCATTTTTGCATGCAAGAAGATTGGCTTGAAGCCTTACAGCCCATTGTGGCGCTGGAATTTGAATTTTTGCAAAAATGAGAATTCAAGAGTTTATAGAAAAGATTTTAACACCTTAATAACCAAAAGTTTTGAAAAGCCTTTTATTTGAAAAATAGAGTCGTCACTTGATTTTTGAGAAAAACAAAAAAACACAAAAACAAAATGAACTATTGATCTTTTTCGTTAACTAGAGAAAACATGGGTTTGAGGGTTAAGGTACGAATCAAGAAAGATGTTAGACACCCCGTTCTATTCAACCGTGAAGTTAGTCTCTATTCATCATCATTGATTTTTAATGTAATTTCTCAATTGCACGTAAATAAAAAAAAGACAAAAAAAGAACACTCAAAATCAGGTAATGAAATACATAGCATAAGTATATAAACACATAATAACAAAAAATAATGCATAATAAAAGGGATCCTAAACCCTAAACGGGCTATAAATGAACAAATAGAGACTTATGGGGTATGCAACAAGGTTTATGTTCCTAACATGCTGTAAACGGGCTATTCTAAATCAACAGAAAGATTTAAACACCATTTCAGAGCTACTAAATGTACATAAAACTCACGACCGTAGCAACCAAAGTTGTGGCCATGACAAAGTAAGTCATACATCATGTCGCTGAGACTATATATAATAGGGTTACCACGAGAAACAGAGTGATAGATCTCACGGCCGTGACATATGAGAGTCGCGACCATAGTTTTTGAAGGTCCAGAAAGGCTATAGACATGGCATAAGGCTTAAAAAGGACTCGAAAGGAGATGATATGTAGGACAGAAACTATAACATATGGATCTGAGGTTAGATCTACTATCTTTCATCCCTTATACAAACAACAGCTCGGAACATATTGCAAGAAAATAAAAAATATGGATAACATAATACATAAAACACGTTTTTATGTCATTAGTCTCAAGAAACCCCACGACTGTAGCAAGCACTTCTCGCAGCCATAATAAATACAGAAATCAAAGCTGTGGTCGTTGGAAAGGAAATGAAGGCTGTTACTGTTAGTTTAATAAAACACACGGTCGTAACATTAAAAGGCCGTGACTGTTATGTTTTTAGAACTACATAACACAAAGAAAAGGACGTACTAAATAGAGACCGAGACCCATTTGATCTAGACTAGATCTGCCCTATGTTTTCCATTAAGAACATGAACTATAGTACAAGGAAATGATATACATATACTACTCATAAGGATTATCATAAAATTAAATATTAAAAATATAATTTTTAGTATACCAATCCTAAAGATTATCATAAAATAAAAAATTAATTTTATTAAAATAAAATTAAGTATTAAAAACATAATTTTTAGTATACCAATCATAACAATGAGTTCTTTCATCGATGAAGAGATGGCCCGAGTTCGTATAAGCAATGAGGAAGACATGGACGTGCTGATAATTAAAGCCAATGTGCCTGCAGAATACACCACCATTATCATGGATGCTGATGTGATGAAAAAGAATTGGTCTTTTGAGTCTTCTTGTATGCATGATGTAACGAGTTAAAATTTGGGTCTGTTGAGTTTGTTCTTATCGAGTCTGTGAACTGTGTATGTAACAACGAGTTTGCCGAGAATGCATTTGTTGGCATTCTGAGCCCTTTTTCGCTTTAAGTCTCATGTTGTAACCCTCTTTGAAGTTAATGAAATGAAATCGAACTTTACTTATTTCGCTGTGTCTCAAATATTTTGTGTTAATTATGAAATTTTTTACAAAATGCGAGCTAAGCCTGTAATAAAAAAAACTGTTTTAATAAACCTAAATAATAAAAATAATCCACAATTAGTTCAGATTGGTTCTACATTCTCTTTGAAAGAATGTGAACAATTAATCTTTTTATTAAAAGAATTTAAAGATGTTTTTCGTGGTCCTACGTGTTAGGGTTGTATACTAAAAATTATGGTTTTACTTTTAGTATTTTATTTTATTTTTTAATAAAATTAATTTTTTCATTTTATGAGAATTTTAATTAGCAGTTTATGCAATTTTATTATTTATTTAATATTATGCATGGGTGTCTTTGATTCTGCACAGTATTTAATTTAGTGTGTAGAGTTCGGCTTATACACAGAAAACCAGATTATCGATTCTTGCAGAATATAAGCTTTTAGTTTACGACTTAAATAAAATTGGACATACCATCGGTATAGCTGTAGCGCAGAATTTTAGTAGACCTGTCTTGGTTACGGAAAAAAATAATAACGTTACCTATTATTCCGACTCGCTGTGCTAGTACGCTTCGTGTGTACTAAACATGATCATGTTGGGGTAATTAATTTTATACTGATTATATAAATTAATTCATACCTCATGATTTTTATGAGTGCTTATACTTCTAAACCTGAAAAAAATTATTATTCACATATATTTAATATTTGTTATTTTTATTCATTAGAGGGTGCGAACTTGTATAGGTCAATAATCCCAGTGAGTTGGATAGCAATATTTATTATATAGTGAATATTAATTACTGACAGAATTCACGTCCTGAAAAATTGGGATTGATGATACCCCATAAGGAAACTTATAAGTTTTGACTGAACCAAATCCTGCAAGTAGATTTTATAATCCGACAGTCAAATAATTTAAGCGAAAAGGCTTAAATTTTTTTCGAAAAAGCCAATTAAATATAATTATTAGTAATTTAATTTAATCGGCGAGTATCTGTAATCTTAACATGGGGAGAATATATAATTATTTAATAACAGGAGGTCGAATACTATAATTTTGAGAATAAAGCTGTGAGTGCAATTATAATTCTTTAGTGGAATGAATTTTAATTTATATTTTTATGAATTTTTTTTGGGTTAAGGCAAGATTTCATAACTACATTGGAAGCTCTTGTCTTATTTATTCTACAGGATTTCATAAGTTGATGCGAATTAATTTATTAATTCGCCAATTAGCTTGGTGGTTAGGGTTTTCACGTCTTTGAAATCTTAAGTCAAGTTAAAGTAAGTTTTGAAAAACACAATAGATAAAAAGCCGACACTTTGTTCGTGTTTAGCATTCAAAAATAGAACATAAGGCTTGTGTCGAAAATTTAACTAGAAGTCAAAAACTGCAACAGATCGTTGACTGAAAATTGTTGCAGCAACCGAAATTATCCTACTAGATTTCAAAAGGTATAATCCTAAAACTAATTTTGAAAGTAGTACCAAGTTTTATTTTGATTGTTCGATATAAAAAAGTTTTAATCAGGAACCAGTTCCAGCATTTGTCCGTCTATTTATTTTTTAACTAAAATCATAGATATAATCTTAGGATTTTGGCAGTTTGTCACAGCAATTGGTATTAGAGCCGTATTTGATTATGTATGATTTTATCATGAGTTCGGATATATTTAAATTTGCTAACTCGTTTTTGCAGGTAATTTAATTCTGAATTTTAGTGGTCATTATTTTATTTTACATCTTAGATTGTATGATTTGAATGATGATTATTAAATTATTTTTTTAATCACGAGAGTTGATCGTGGTAGGTTGACTGTGAGCTCCTCGGCGGTATAGGATAAATGTAAAAATAATTATTTTTTGATTTTTTTTTAATTTTATGTAATCGATGAAAAATTTGAAAAACAAAGAAAGTATAAAAATCAATGAAAACAAAGCATGAATATGGATAATGGCCAAATGTGGCATTATTCATGGCATTCATGGGTAGCTCCAGTGGATTCACGAGGCTTGATTCAAACATAAAAGGTGAATTGATTATCATGGTATTCAAGGCCAGCGAAGTTACACATCAAAGCTTGGAATGCAACTTAGAAGTCAACAATAACAAGCTGCGCGCACGGACTTCCATGGGTTCAAGTATCACACGTGTGAATCATGATCCTTTAACCAATCCAAGATCATTGGGAATCTAATTTCAAGGCTAATTCCAAGTGGTGTTGATCTGAATCATAATCAACATGTGGATTATTGGAATGACTTGTCCAACAATAATTCCATTCGGTCCAAAAAGCAAACAATACTCAAAACCAACGCAACATGTTGCTGTGACATATAACGCAACGGGCGTGCGGTGCACAGTGCGTCGTGGTGCGGCTGCGTGGTGTACGTACAGTTGGGCATCGGTGGTGCGTAGCCAAGTGGCGGCAGTAGCATTTTTTTTAGTGGAACTGTCATTTACAGAAGCTGAATATTATAAAATTTTTAGTTGACTGAAAAATTATGACAAAATTAGAAGATTAAAATTTTAGTTCGATAGAATCGTAAATTTTTTAAATGAATAAAAATTCTTTGACTAAAGAGTTTTACATAAATTATAAAAATTGGGATTTAATGAATTTATTTATTTAAATGTGTGAATGTTTTTATTTTAGTTTATTTATTCTATTCAGTTTTAATTAATTTTGTTAATTTGAAATTAATTTTTTTGTCATAAAAAGATAAAATAAATTTTTTTAATTAAAAATAGTTTTTTTTTAAAAAAAATTAGAATTTTATTTTTTTTACATTAAAACACGTTTAAGATGATTTTTAAAATCAGATATCTTAAAAAAACGTAACGGTTAATTTCAAAATTTTGTTTTGAATTAATTAAAAGTAGTTTAATTTTGATAATTTTTTTTCAGAATATGTGTAATGGAAAAATAAAATAAAATTCTTAGTTTTTATTTAAAATTAATTTTTTTAAATAAATATAATTTGAGAATTTTATTTGTTACACATAAAAATACGTAAAGATGGTTTAACCACCGTAATCTTTTGTAACGCGTGATTTTTAAAAATTATAAATTTATTTTAATTAAACATATTTTATAACTCTAAAAAATATTTTAAAAACTAAGTGAGTGATGTAATTTATTCACAGATAAATGTCACGGTTTCCATCACTAGTTTGTAAGTGATGTAATTAATTTTATGTATTGGCATTAGAGTCTTACTCTCTATCGGACAGAATTAATTACGAGATCATCGGTACAAACTTTTTTTAAGGATAATTCAGGATAATTGTTAGTGTGAATCATTTTTCCATTTGAAGAGTTTATTGCGAAACGATTGATTTGAGATTAAGTGACGGTATATATTTAATTGTAAATAATAGCATTCTCTCTATCTAAGTTACTACTATTATTTATTGGATCGAAATTACGTCAGCTATTTAATTTTATTTGGCAAAGTTTATTGCCTAGATAGTAAAATTAATATAAATTGGTCTGTTTGGACAAATGATGAGTACTAGACATCCTTCCTATCGAGACATATTATTCACAGTGTACCAGGCTGCTGTCAGTTTTTTTTAAAAAAATGTTAGTGAAAATTGATTTTAAAATAAAATTTAAAGTTTTTCTCATTATAATTAATATTTTTTAATTATGTGAGTCTCAAGATTAAAATAATTTTAAATCCACTCGCGGCTATATTAAAAAAAAAACAAACTTACAAATTCTAGTTATGTTAACTGTCGATGATATTCTTAGGAAGTCAAGAAATATGTTTGTTTCTGAAAAAGATTCTTCATTTAAGCTGAAAGGCAAGAAAAAGAAAAAAGTTCAGAAATAAGTTAGCATGATTTTTAAGGTAATTAGTGAGTCACAGACTGGTGTGAAAAAATCGAAAGGCATATGTTTTCACTGCAACTAAGCACGGCACTAGAAAAAATAATGTCCAGTTTATCTTTACAAGCAGAACAACAAAAATAATTTATGTTCACTAGTTGTGAAAACATGTTTAGCGGTGTTATCTACCAGTACCTGGTGTGTAGATACGGGAACCACTAATTATGACTGTAATTTATTACAAGGGTTTGAGAAAATCCAATAACTTAGTGATTGAGAGATTTACCTGCATACGGACAATAATACAAGGGTATAAGCAGTTACAATAGGAGATGTCACTCTCAGTTTTTGTAGAGATTTGATTTTAATAATGAGAGATTGTCTTTATGTACCTTCTATTAGAAGGAATTTAATTTTTGTTTCTAAATTGGTTAAAGACGAATATTTGATTTATTTGAATAACTTTGTAGTTATTAAAAATAATAAGTGGTTTATCTATTTTGGTACATTAGTGGATGATCTTTATGTCATTACTCTAATCTCTCCTACACTGCAACTAAATAAATTAAATAATACATTTAATTCATCATTTAAGAGAAAGAAATCTTCTTTAATAAACCCAATGTATCTTTGACACTTAGCCTAGGTCATATTAATATGAAAATAATAAATAGACTGATTGGAGATGGACCTTTGAGTTTATTAGAAGTGGAGGCACTTTCAATATGTGAATCCTACTTGGAGGGCAAGATGACTATGAGACCGTTTTTAATTAAAGGCTATAGAGCTAAATAATAGTTAAAATCGGTTCACTCTGACTTATATGGACATATGACTATCCGGGCTAAAGGAGGCTTTGAGTATTTTATAACTTTTATTGGCTATTACTCAAGGTATAGATACATTTATTTGATGCGCTGTTAGTCTAAATGCTTTGAAAAATTCAAAATATTTAAGGCGTAAGCGGAGAAATGTCTGAGAAAATGTATCAAAACACTTCGGTCTAACCGTGGTGGTGAGTACCTCTTTGGAAAATTTAGGAATTATTTGTTAAAGAAGGGGATTATATCCCAATTGACTGCACCAGGCACTCCACAGCAGAATGGTGTAGCGAAAAAAAAAGAATAAACTTTTATGGAGATGGTGAGGTCTATGATGAGTTATTCGGACTTACCCGATTTATTTTAGGATTTTGCATTAGAGACAACAACTTACATTCTAAATTTGGTACCTTCTAAGTTAATACCTTCTACTCTCATAGAATTGTGAACCAGGCGCAAGCCTAGTATAAGACATATTCAGATTTGGGGGTGTCCAACATACGTGCTAGAAGGGAACACGAATAAGTTATAACTGAGAATGAAAGTTTGTTTCTTTGTTGGATATCCCAGGAGAACAAAAGGTGGTTTATTTTCTAATTTTAAGAATCAAAAGGTCATTATCAGTGCCAATGCTCGATTCTTTGAAGAAAATTATATAATAGACCACAAGCCCAAGAGTACAATTGTTCTAGAAGAGTTAAGAGGAAACACCAGTAGTATAGTAGAAGTACCACGGGGAGATGTCAGCAATATCCCATTACCTCGTCGTAGTGGGAGAATTATCAGGACCCGTGTAGATCCTAAACCAGACAAGGGTGCTACCATTAACATGTCGGTTTCACAACCAGAGGAGCATGTGGATAATGGTGCATAGGGTTCAGAATCAGCACATCGTGTCACTGCTAGTACACAGATACAGGAAGTGCCTCGTCGTAATGGGAGTGTTGTTCGTCAATCCGATTGGTATATATTCTTAGGAGAGTCTTTTGAAAAGATCCCATAAGAACTGGATACTGAACCATGTATCTACAATGAAGCACTCCAAGATAAAGATGCATAATTATGAAAAATGGCTATGAATTCAGAGATAGAATCTATGTACTCTAATCAAGTTTGAAAACTTACAGAACTACCCGAATGGATAAAATTCATCGGATGTAAGTGGATCTATAAGAAGAAGAGAGGAGCAGATGGAAAGGTGAAAACCTTCAAAGTTGGGCTTGTTGCAAAAGAGTTAACTCAGAAAGAAGGAATCGATTATGAGGAGATCTTTTTGTCGGTAACCATGCTTAACTTTATCCCGATTCTCTTATGCATTGCGGTTAATTTCGATTACGAAATTTAGAAAATGAACGTCAACATAACTTTCCTTAATGAAAATCTTGACGAGCGTATTTATATGGTACAACCAGACAGCTTTATAGTAAAGGGCTAGGATAACATGTGCAAGCTTAAGAGATCCGTTTATGGACTTAAGCAGGCATCTAGGTCTTGGAACACTTGGTTTACTCAAGCCATTAAATCTTATGATTTTGATCAAAGTTCTGACAAGTCTTGTGCATACAAGAAGTGCGATGGAAGCTTGGTGGTATTTCTCATACTTTACGTGGATGATATCTTACTCATCAGAAACGATATGGATGTGTTATCTTCAGTAAAGGTATGATTATCCGGCTAGTTCGATATAAAATATTTGGGAGAAATAAGTCACATTCTTAGAATCAAGCTTATCCAAGATCGAAAATAAAAAATGTTGGGCTTATCACAAGCCACTTATATCGATACAATTCTTGCTCGTTTTAGCATGCAGAATTCTAAAAAAGAAATTTTCCCTTTTAAGCATGGAATTACTCTTTTCAAGGATCTGTACCCTTAGACACTTGATTAGATAGAGAAGATGAAGCTAGTTTCTTATGCTTCGACAGTGTAAAGTTTTGTGTATGTTATGCTTTGCACTAGACCTAATATCTATTTTGCCATTAGTATGGTTAGCAAATATCAGTTTAATTCGGGTAGGAGCATTAGACAGCAGCAAAATATATAATCAAGTACCTTAAAAGAATTAGAGATTATATATTGGTTTACCAGACAGATAGTTTAGTACTTTTGGGGTACACAGACTCGAAGAGAGGGGAGCGAGCAGAGAGAGGGCAGACAGCTGACCCCCACGCTGCACGCCATCGCCTCCACCAACCCCTCACTGCCAGCGCCACCTCCGGTCTCCAACTATTGCCACCTTTCTAACCACCACCGCCAGTCACCATTGGACCCGACGGTCTCTGTCATCTCTCTCTCCTCTCTCTTCTCTTTGCCATCTCTCTCTCTGCTCTGTACCCTCTCTCTCTCTCCATTTGCTCACACTCTCTCTCTCCTTTCTTCATCCCTTTTTCTTTGCTTTAGTGGTGGTTTTCGGTGGGTTTTCGACAATGATTTTGGGTGGCGGTGGTTTTCAGTGGGTTTGGCATGACAGTGGTTTTGGGGGTGGTTTTGGTGGCTTTCGCTAAGTAGTAACGAAAATTTAACAGTTAGACAATTTGTTGCAAAAACTAAACCCGATGGGAGGTTAGCGACATTTTAGAAACTACATGGGAGGTGGTTGATGTTTTCGTGAACCTTAGGGGAGGTCAGTGTAATTTACCCTTAATTTTATTATTTAATAAAATTAATTTTTTATTTTATGAGAATCTTTATGAGCAATATATGTATATCATATTTTTAATGTTATGTATGAATATCCAATATTCTGTACAGTATTTAATTTGATGTGTAGAGTACGATTTGCACACAGAATATTAGATTTTAGGTTCTTGCAGAATATAAGTTTTGTGTTCACAGTTTTGATGGAAATAGACATACCATCGGTACAACTATAGTACAGAGTTTTAGTAAACATGTCTTGGTTATATGGAATAGATAATAGCGTCGTCTATTATTCTGACTCTCTATGCTAGTACACTTTGTGTGTATTGAATAGTACACATTGGGGTAATTAATTTTATACTGACTATATAAATTAATTCACACCCTAAGGTTATTATGAATAGTACTTGTACTCTTAATCCTGAAATAATTATTAATTTTTGTATATTTAATAGTCGTTATTTTGATTCATTAGAGGGTGCGATCTTATATGAGTCTAAATTCCTGGTAAATTTGATAGCTGTATTATTTATATAGTAAATATTAATTATTGATGAAATCTACGTCCCGAACGATCGAGATTAACAATACCCTTTTAAGAAAGTTTATAAGTTTTGACCGGACCAAACCCTGCAGGTGGATTTGATTATCCGGCGGTCAAATAAGTTAAGCGGAAGAGCTTAAGAAATTACAAGATGCGGATTAAATTAAATTGTCAGTAATTAAATTTTATTGACAGGTATTGGGAATATTAATGTAGGGAGAAATGTTAAGTATATAATAACAGGAGCTCAATGTAAGATGGTCTTAAGATTGTGGGTTAGAGTGCAATTGCAAAAATCGCTAGATACGCATCTAAGTTACACTAGAAGTCTTTATCATTATTTCTCCACAGGTCCCTGCTATAATCCTAAAAATATGCGGGTAGGCTGAACCAAATTAATAATTTGTCTTCAAGACTAAAGTTAACCAGGTTCTACCGGTACGGGTTCTCGAAGGATTGTAGCCCACACTACATTCAGGAATTGCATAAGGAAATACAGTAAAAATGTCTGACAGGAGTTTTAACTCGGAATTAAAATTGTAATTGGAGAATCGATCAAAAAGGTATTCTTCTAATTTAACCATGGTTGCACAGGTTTTGATTTTGATTGTTCGACATCAAAAGTTTTATCTAGAGCCCATTTCGATGATTGTCCATTCAGTTATTTTTTTTTAATCAAAAATCGTTTATAAAAATAATGATCTTGGCAGCTTTGTCTCCAATAATTGGTATCAGAGCCGTTTTATTTTTTATTTACAGTTTATTAGGATAGGGTGATTTTAGAACTGTGGTAACTATGTTTTGTAGGTGTTCTAATCCCGATTTTATGATCGTCATATTATTATACATGTTTGATTGAATGGGTTTGTATGATAATTATTTTTTTTTTAAAATTACGGGGGTTGATCGTGACAGATCGAATGCGAGCTTTCTGGACATAGAATTGATGTACTAGTTAGTTATCTATTTTTAAACATCTGTTTAGATTATTTAAAAATATATTGAATATATCCAAGAACACGGAGAACAACGGCGGCACCGGCGGTGGTTTCGACAGTTTTGGGCCACAGGTCGCAGTAGTTTTTCCGCGGTTTCTTAACTTATTTTCCAGCTATTTTATGCATATTTTAGGCTTAAAAACAGTATTAAAAGTATCCCAAAAATACGAAAAAAACTGTATAAAAAAATAGCCCATCGGCAGCACCACCGGCAACAGTTTGAGGCTATTTTTCGTGAGTTCATTCTATGTTTTTTTAGACTGTTTTTGAATAGATTTTTTGGAATAAAAAGCAGTAAAATATCACTTAAAAAATAGTCCAAAAGTGGTAAAAAGAAAATTGGCCAAACAGTGCAGAAAAAAATCGGGCAGCGGTGGCGTTTTGCTGGCGGCGGCGGCAGCAGCCTTCGGGGCTATTTCTCGCAGCTTTTTCGAACTGTTTTCGTGGCATTCTTCAAAGCAACGGGTGATTAGATATTTCAGAAAATTTTCCAAAAAAATGGGTGCCAAAGAACCACCAGAAAAAGCTCAAAGGGCAGCAGAAGTAGGCGGCGACGGCAGCAGGTTCGGGCAGTTTTTTGGGTTGTTTTTCGGACAATTTTGGAGCAAATTTTTTGAAAAAAAAAATATGACTTTTTGAGAGCTATTTTTTGGTATAGAAAGCGTCAAAAACGGAGCACGGACGTAGCGGCAAAAGTCGCCTAAAGGTGGCGGCTTGGTGGCGCTGGCGGAGGTTTGTGGTGGCCGATGGTGGGGCTATTTTGATCGATTTCTGATAAGATATAATACAGTATTAGGAAATCCTGATGCAATCAGAACACAGAAATCAGAAAAGAACATGAATTATTACAACTTATACTCTACAAGAGACTGAAACATCTTAGCGTTTCACTTTGATAATAAAATAGAGATATATGCATATTGTGTTTATGTATATATGAACTGCGTGGATGATTGCATAACTATTTTATTTATCTGGTTAATTTAATTAATTCAAAAATTTTATTTAAATTAAAATATTTTGTAATGGAAAGTACAATTAAGTTTTTTTAATTAAATGAATTTTTTTTAAATATTTTATTTTTTACAAAATACTCGTTTGAGATAATTTTTCATAAAATTGGATATATTGAAAAAACATTAAAATTAATTCTGAATTTTGAATTAAGTAAATAGAAAAATATTTAATCGAAATAAATTATTATTTTTAAAAAAATATGGAACAAAAATAAAATAAATAAATGTCTTTAATCACTACCTCAGCTAAAAATCTTAAGAAAAAAATGTGCATTTATTAAATTTTATTTGTTACGCATTTTAGTCAGTTACAGTGTAGGAGAGATTGGCAGTGTAGGAGATATTGGTGTAATAATATAAAGATCATCTACCAATATACCACAATAGATAACTCATTTATTATTCTTAATAATCACAGAGTTATTAAAATAAACTAAATATCTGTCTTTAGACAATCCAGAAATGGAAACTAACTTCCTTCTAATGGCAGATATATAAAGATAATCTCTCAATATTAAAATTCGATCTCTACCAAAACTGATAGTGACATCTCCTACTGTAACGGCTGTTACCTTTATATTATTGTCCATATCTAAGTAAATCCCCCATCACTAAGTTGTCGGATTTCTTGAAACTCCTGCAATGAATTACAGATATGATTAGTGGCTCCCGTATCTACACACTACGTACCGACAGATAACACTGCTAAATATATTTTCACAACTAGTGAACAGAAATTACCTTATTTACTCTGCCTTTTGAAAAATATTGGACATAATTTTTTTCAATGCCGGGTCTGGTTGCAATGAAAACATCTGCCTTTTAACATTTTCACACTAGTCCGTAGCCCACTAACTACCCTGGAAACCATGTCTCCCTGTTTCTGAACTTTTTTTTTCTTCATACCTTTTGGCCCAGAGGAAGAACATTTTTTAGAAATAAACACATTTTCTAGTATTGAAGGAATACCATTTGTAGTTAAAGCAATATCCAAGTTACATTTCCAGGTAACAAAATTCAGTCCTGTCAGTTTTTTTTTTTTTTTTGAGTATAGAAGCGAGTGGGTTAAAATTTATTTTAATCTTGAGAATCACATAATTAAAAATACCATTAATTATGATGAGCAAAATCTTGAATTCATTTTAATTTGGTTCCCTCTACCATTTTAAAATTAATTCGCCCGCAGCCTGGTAATATGATAATAGCATGCCTCGATGGAAGGACGTCTTCTATCCTTCATAAGACCAGACAGGCCAATTTCTTTTAATTTTACTATCTAGGCAACTAACCATGCTAAGTAAAAATTAAATAGCTGACATAATTTTGTTCCAGTATATAATAGCAGTAACTCAAATGAAGAGGATACTATTATATACAGTTAAGTGTTAACCATCACCTAATTTCAAATTAATCACTTTGCAATGAATCATTCAAATGGACAACTAATCCACACTAATAATTATCTAGAATTATCACTAAATGATGTTTATACTGACAATACCATAATTAACCTGTTCGTTTGGGAGAAAAATTTTACTGCCGACACGCAGGGTTTAATTGCATTGCCTACAAATAGGTAATGGAGACCGCGAGATTTATTTATGGATAAATTCCCTCTCCCACTTAGATTTTAAAATAATTTTTTAGGGTTATAAAAATTTATTTAATTAAAATAAATTTATTAATTTCAAAAACCACACGATCTGAAAAAATTAAAGATCTTCTCGTGTGCGCGATTCTAAAGATTCTGGTTTATCAAACCATCTTTTCGTGTTTAAATGCATAACAAATAAAATTTAATAAATGCACAGTTTTTTTCTTTAACTTTTCAGTTAAGGTAGTGATTAAAGGCATTTAGTTATTTTATTTTTTGTTCGACATTTTTAAAAAAATAATAATTTATTTTAATTAAATATTTTTTTATTTAATTAATTCAAAATTCAGAATTAATTCTCACATTTTTCCAAGATATTCGATTAGAAAAATATCTTAAACGTGATATTTTGTAAAAAAATAAAATATCTAAAAAAAGTTTATTTAATTAAAATTAATTAATTAAAAATTATTTTATTTTTCATTACAAAATATTTTAATTAAAATCAAATTTTTGAATTAATTAAATTAACAGAATAAATAAAACAAATATACAATCATCCTCGTAATTATATATATAATATACATATATCCCGATTTTATGATCCAAGTAAAACACTGAGGTGTTTCAATCTCTCTAAGAGAATCAGTTGTTTCAATCCCTATTCGCATTTGATTCAGTGTCCTGATTACATCAAGCTTCCCTGATACTATCTGATATATTAATATATATCATATCAGTCTCGTATATATCAGAATATATATCAAAATTAGCCTCAAGAGAGAGAAAGTCACCGGCAACCACCAGCCACCGCCGGCACCACCTTGCCGCTACCTTCAGGCGGCTCCGGCCGCCTCATCCGGGCTCCGTTTTCGACGAGCTTCATATCGATGGAAAGCTCTCGAAATATGAAATTTTTTATCAAAAACTTTGCTCGAAACTAGTACCAAAAATGGCTAAAAATGGCTCGAATCTCAAAAAAATGCTATTGCCCGCCACAATACTACGCCGTCAACTTTTCAAGGCTTTTTCGACCTCTTTCCAAACTCTATTTTCAACGTAATTTATATCAAATGAAAGCTCTCGAAAAGTACTATTTTTTATGATGAAATCTGCTCGACAATAACTCAAAAAATGGTCGAAAAACTGTCTAGAATAGACTGTCGCCGCTCACCAGCGCCGCTGCCTAGAACCGCTAACTTCCCGAGGCTTTTTCAACCTCTTTCCAAACTCTGTTTTTGACGTATTTTACACCGTTGAAAAGCTCTAAAAAGGTGGAGTCTTTCTGTCAATAGAACTTCTCGAAAATAGCCCAAAAAATTGCCTGCAAGCTGCTGCAGCCGGGCGCCACCACCGCCAACCTGTTTGCTGCCTGTTTGGGTTGTGATTTTGGTCTAGTCTTTTTCTAGTTTTTGACAGTATTTTGAGGTATGTTTTACTTCTATTTTATGTTTAAAAAATTACTTAGAAAACCATCCCAGAAATGGCCCCAAAAAATCATAAAATTTTTCGCTGAACCGCCGCCGGCAAAGTCGCCAGAACCAGGCTATTCTGGTGATTTTTTCTCGCTGTTTTGACTTGTTTTTTATACTATTTTTTATTCAAAAATACTGTAGAAAAACTCACCAAAAACAATCGTTTAAAACCAAAAAAAACTTATCGCGATCCGTGGACCGTAAAAACCCGAACCACCACCAATACTGCCTCCGTTCTTCGTGTTCTTAGATATGTTTAATCTATTCTTAAATAATCTCAATAGATATTTAAAAATATAAAGTTAGCTATTACATCGATTCTATGTCCGGAAGGCTCATATTCAATCTATCACGGTCAACCCCCGTGATTAAAAAAATAATCAACATTCACACCATTCAATTAAACATGAAAAATAAATAATGTCATAAAATTTGGATTAGAACGCCTGCAAAATAAAGTTAGCAACAATTTTAAAACTACTCGAACCTGATAACCAAAAACAAAAAATAAAACGGTTCCGATACCAATTGCTGAAGGCAAAACTGCCAAGATATTTATTTTTACAAACAATTAAAGAAAAAAATTAACTAGACGAGTAATCGCCAAAACGGGCTCCAGATAAAACTTTTGATGACGAACGATCAAAATAAAATCCGTGCATGTGAAAATAATTTAGAAAAATACTTTCTTACTGGTCGAATCTTCAACTACGATTTGAATTCCAGTTGAAACTCCTACCAGATCTTCTACTATTTTTTCCTATGCAATTTTCGGATATAGTGTGGGTTATAATCTTCCGAGAACTCGTACCGACAAAACCTGGACATCTTTAGTCTTAGAAAACAAGTTATGAAACTAGTTCAGCCTACCCGCATACGTATAGGGCTATAGCAGGGATCTGGAGAGTAATTATGAGTAAAATTTCCAGTGGAACATAGACACGTATCAGTGGTTTCTGCAATTAAATAAACCTCATAGCAGTATCTACAATTATAGAAAACTAGCAGTGATTTCTATAATTTTCATAAAATATTGAATTACAGTTCACACTACTAAAAAACTATAATTGCACTCTGACCCATAATCTCAAGACCATACAGCATTGAGCTCCTGTTATTTACTTACCATTTCTCCCCACGTTAAGATTCTCGATACCGGCTATTTAAATTTAATTACTGATAATTTAATTTAATCGGCATCTTGATATTCCTTAAGCCATTCCGCTTAACTTATTTGATCGCTAGATAATCAAATCTACGTACAGTGTTTGGCCCGGTCAAAACTTATAAGCTCCTTAAGGAGGGTATCGTCAATCCCAATCTTTTGGGAGATGAATTCCATGAATAATTAATATTTTTCATATAAATAATACCGCTATCCAACTCATCGGGAATATAGACCCATATAAGATCGCACCCTCTAATTAATCAAAATAATGAATATTAAATATATGCAAATCAATAATTATTTCAAGATTAAGAGGATAATCACTATTTATATTAACATTGAGATGATGTGAATTAATTTATATAGTCAATATAAAATTAATTATCCCAAATATCCCGTTCAATACACACAAAGTGTACTAGCACAGAGAGTCAGAATAATAGACCACGCTATTATCTATTCCCCGTAACCAAGACCGGTCTACTAAAACTCTACGCTACAGTCGTACTGATGGTATGTCTATTTCCATCTAAACTGTGAACATAAAACTTTTATTTTGCAAGAACTTAAAATCTGATCTTCTGTGTACAAGTCATACTCTACACATCATATTAAATACTATACAGAATATCGGGTATTCGTGCATAATATTAAAGAAATGATACACATATATTGCTTATAAAAATTCTCATAAAATGAAAAATTAATTTTATTAAAATTAAATTAAATACTAAAAATATAATTTTTAGTATACCAACCCCAAAAACCATGTCATATTTATGCTAACTTAGGTTATTTGGTGATATTGTATGCGGGTTTACTTCATGTATCCTTTAGTTAAAAACTGCATACCGTAAGATTTAGGATTTTCTTTTGCTACTTGTTTTTATTTGGCGTTCTATATACATCTATTACGTATTTTTCTATTTTAATTTTGGATATTCTTTCTTCACCTCCATTTTCTGTATTTTCATGCACTTGCGAAATCTAATTAAGAACCAATGGTGATTAGTAGAGGCCAATCTCACGATTGGGCGATCGGGGTGCCTAACACCTTTCCCAGTTCATGCCTTAACCTCCAGGCCATTGTTTTTTCTAGTTACCGTTTTAAAGATCAGTAACACATTTTGTTTTTTTTTATTTTTCTCAAAAATTAAGTGGCGACTCCATTTTTCAAAAAGGGTTTTCAAATTTTGGTTTTTAAGGTGTTAAAGTATTTCATAAATATTTCTTGAATTTTTTTATTTTTGAACCAAAATCTTAAATCCCGGCGCTACAAGTATGGGTTAGAGATGGAAGAAGTAGAGATAGGGAAATACAGGCCAATGTTAAATGGTCGATTCGTCATGAAAGGGGCTGGAGATCTTTTTCGGCCCTCAGTTGTTGATGAGGGAGAAGCAGAAATATAGAAGATGGGATTCACCAAAAAAGTATCGACATACTGGCTGGTTCACTACGAGGAAGGAGATCTGAGTTATTTCTTCGATGAAGAGATGGCTCGGGTGCGTATAGGCAATGATAAAGACAAGGATATGCCGATGATGGAAGCTGACGCGCCTGCGGATCACACCTCACTTATCATGGATGCTGCTATAAAAAAAAAGTCAATTTTTTTAGTCATTTCTTATGCATGATGTAACAAGTGAGTTGGAGTCCGAGTCTGTTGAACTTGTTTTCACCGAGTCTACAAATAATGTTTGTAACGAGTTCGCTAGGTATGCATCTGCTAGCATCCCGAGCCCCTTTTGTCTCAAGCCTCAGGTTGTAATCTCTCTTAATATCAATGAAATGAAACCAAATTTCACTTACCTTGTTGTGCCTCAAATATTTTGTCTTGATTCAGGTTGGTTCAACACTGTCTTTAAAGGAACGTGAACAATTAATCTTTTTATTAAAGAAATTTAAAAATATTTTTGCATGGTCCTACAAAGATATGCCCGGCATAGACCCTGACATCGTACAACACTAAATCCTCCATTTTTTCGACGCTAAACCCGTCAAGCAGAAGCTCAGAAGGACCAAGTCAGATTGGGCGCTCAAGATCAATAAAGAAGTTACCAAGAAGATAGATGTTGGATTTCTCATGGTTATCGAGTATCCGAAGTGGGTTACCACATTGTCCTGGTACCAAAGAAAGATGGAAAGATCAGAGTATCTAACGACTTCAGAGATCTCTACAGGGCCAGTCCCAAAGACGACTTCTCTCTTCCCCACATAGACGTATTGGTAGACAACACCATTAAGAATGCGTTTTATCTTTCATGGATAGGTTCTTAGGGTACAATCAAATTTTGATAGTGCTGACAGACCGAGAGAAAACTACCTTCACGACACCTTAGGGCACAATTTGTGAAAGAGTCATGCCGTTCGGACTAAAGAACGCGGGAGCAACTTATTAAAGGGCTGTGACCACGTTATTGCACGATATGATACACAAGGAAGTAGAGGTATATGTGGATGACATGATCATGAAGTCTAAAACCCGAGAAGAGCACATCGTCACATTAAGAAAATATTTCGAGTGGATCAAAAAGCGCAGAATGCGCTTGAGCTCACAGAAGTGTGCCTTTGGAGTTACAGCAAGGAATATGCTCAAATTCATGATCACACCGCGAGGTATAGAGGTAGACCCCTCAAAGATCAAAGCCATCCTCAAAATTCCCTCTCCAAGAACCTAGAAGGACGTAATGAGTTTCTTAGGAAAAATTCAGTTCATCAATCGATTTATCGCCAAATTAACCACGACTTGTGAACCTCTATTTCGACTTTTAAAGAAAGGGACCCAGTTTCAATGAGATCAGTAATGTCAAGACGCCTTTGATGCCATACGAAACTATCTACAAAATCCTCTAGTTTTGTCACCACCAAAACCTGGCAATCCTCTGATACTATACCTATCAATAACTAATTCAGCAATGGGGTGTATGCTTGCACAGGAAGACGGAGGTAAGGTAGAAAGAGCTGTCTATTACTTGAGTAAGAAGATGACTGAATGCAAACAAAGGTACACACGCCTTTGGAGAAGACTTGTTAGCCGCTAGTCTGGGCATTCAAGAAGTTACGCCATTACATGCTAGCATACCAAGTTGTTCTAATCTCAAGTATGGATCCGCTCAAATATCTCTTTGAGAAACCAGCTCTGACCGGAAAATTGGCTCGTTGGTTGCTCATGTTGGCTAAATTCGACTTGCAGTATGTCACAAGGAAGTCATCTAAAGGGAGAGTTGTTATAGAGTTTTAGGTTAACCACCCCATCAACGAAGAAGAAGAGCTCGAGTTTGAGTTTCCCGATGAATAAGTGCTAAAGATTGAGAAGGATCTGTGGATCCTTTATTTTGATGGAGCCTCGAACCAATACAGATACGGGATAGGGATACTCCTCATCACCCCCGATGACTCCTATATCACTTTGGCTTTCAAGTTGAATTTTGAGGTCACTAACAATCAGGTTGAGTACGAAGCTTTCTTAGCCGAGTTAGAAGCAACCTTAGAACTTGGGACAAGAAAGTTGGAGGTCATAGGAGACTCAGCTTTGGTTGTATCTCAAGCGAAAGGAGAATGGAAGGTTAAAGAAGAAAAGCTGGTCCAATACCACCGAGAGCCTGAAATAATGATTTCCTGATTTCAAAGCGTGGTGTTCACTGATATTCTGAGGCTACATAATAGGTTCGCCGATGCCTTTGCCACTTTTGCATCGATGATAGACATACCATCCGAGGTAAAGATGAGGCCTTTAGAGATTCAACAGAGGGATACACCTGCGATGGGAAAAATCATCGTTACCCAAGAAGCCAATGACGGGCTACCATAGTATCACGACATTTAGAATTTCATTAGGAAGGGAGAATATCCTAGTCGAGCCAGTAAAAAGGATCAAAGTGTTATCAGAAGACTTGCCACACAGTTTGTAATCTGTGGAGAAAACTGTACAAAAGAGGATATCTGGGACTCAATAAGCTTTATGTCAACACATAAGAGGGACGCGAGTTGATAAGAGAGGTTCACAGAGGAGTTTGCGGACCTCACATGAGTGGGATGATGCTCGCTAAAAAGATCTTATGCCATGGGTATTTCTGGTTGACAATGGAAATAGACTGCCCCCAGTTCATCCGGAGATGCCAGAAATGCTAAATCTATACAAACCTCATCATGTACCGACGTCTCAACTTTATAACATGGCCTTGCCTAGACCGTTCTCGAATTAGAGAATAGACGTGATAGGGAAAGTTACACCCAAGGCATTGAATGGACACGAGTTTATTCTCCTAGCAATCGATTACTTCACGAAGTGGGTTGAAGTTGCCTCTGACTCAGTCCTGAAGGCCTCCTAAGTAGCCAGATTCATCAAGAAAAATCTCATCTATCGGTATGGAGTTCCACATGAGATAATTTCCAACAACGGTTCCCACTTTCAAGGAGAAGTTCTACACCTTTTGGAGGAGTATTGAATCGTCAGTCATAAGTCTTTACCGTACAGACCGCAAACCAAATGAGCCATAGAAGCTACAAATAAGAATGTGAAGATCTTACATAAAATGATAGAGGGAAGTAAGGATTGGCCCAAAAAGTTTCCATTTGCGCATTGGGGATACCGAACATCAATTAGAACTTCTACTGGAGCAACACCCTATGTTTTGTTCTACAAAATGGAACCAGTTCTACCTATAGAATTGGAGGTCCCATCTCTAAAAGCAATGGCTGAAAGTAACATCCCCAAGTCAGAATGACAGAGGGACAGATTTGAAGAATTACTCCTGTTTGATGAAAAGAGACGTAGAGCACTGTTTCATGTTCAAGGATATCAAAGAAGGCTAGCTCGAGCATTTAACAAGATGGTTAAGTATCGAAACTTTAAGAAAGTGACTTAGTCCTTAAAGAGCTAAGAGCTACATTCTTTGAACCAAGGGGCAAGTTCAAACCCAATTGGACTGGACCCTATCTCATCAAGACCTTGATCTTAGGAGGCGTTGCCACCCTTATGAATCTGGACGAAAATATTTTCTCTACACCCATCAACTCGGACCAGCTCAAAAAGTTATACCCCTGAGGGGAAGCTCGCAAAAGGAGAGCGTCAATACTCGAGTGTAACCTGAGTTTCGAACTACATTATGGCCTGATTTCCTTTCTTAGGGATGCGTAAACAGCTTCTGTCAAAAGTTCAGCCCAAACCTTTATGTTAAAGTTTCCCCTTTGTAACCATGATTCAAGTAGTAGAATCTGTTAGCCCAAGGGATTTTTATTTTGATTTTGATGATTTTCACAATTCATTTTCTAAGAATAAATAAATTTAAATTAATGATATTTTATATTTTCAAAATGAAAGTGTTAACATTTTGAACAATTAAAGTTGACACCTTAGCCAAAAAGAAATGACTTATATCTCAAAAAGGTTCAAACATTCAAGCATTCTTGAATAAAGATATTTCGTGTTGATATTAATTGAAAATTAAGTCAAATACTTTTAAGGCAAAGTATACTTGAAGCTTATCAAGTGTGTCAACACTCTTTGATTAAATAGTTTGACACCCTAACTGTTTTACAAGTTGATCTCCAGGTATCAAAGCTTTAGTGTCGACACACACAAGTTTTGTGTTAATACAAAAGAGCCGAGCCTCTCAGGACTCAATTTTAGTCGACACAAATTAATTTTGTGTCGACACAAAAGTGATCCTCACTTTTGGTATTCAAAAGTTTGGGTCGACACAAATAGAAGTTGTGTCGACACAAAACTACTGAGACCTCCTGTAAATTTTTGGTGTCGACCCAAAGTTCATATGTGTTGACCCAAAAGTCCCGAGCCTGCTTGCAGAATGTTGGTGTCGACACAAAAGAACCGAGGCTTCTTGCAGAAATTTAGTGTCGACAGCAAAGGCAAGTTGAGTCGACACAAGTGGTCCCTCCGGATGTTGAAGATTCAAACGAGTCGACACTAGATTCAAATGTGTCGACACCAGAATGTTGGAAGGTAGAATGCAGAAATTGTGTCGACCCCTCAAAAAATTCGTGTCGACCCAACTACTTGAAGAACCCTGCCCTAGTCACTTTTTGCCCACACCAAAGGTATTTGTGTCGACACCGGCGACAAAAATTCAAATCGCGGCAGATCTCAACGATTGAATTTTTGGCATTTATTGCTCTCACCTACCTCCAACGGTTATGAATGCACAAGAACTTATATAAGGAGTAACTTCTCAGCATTTAAGAAGGTTGGAGACTTGTATTCACTATTTCATTGCTCAAATCAATCCCAGAAATCTCAAGCTCACATTTATTGTTGTAACTCCAGTTCTTATTCCTCATTTCTCTTTACCTTTTCATTTATTGTAAATCATTTCTATAAAGAGAGTGAGAGTTCATCATTAATTCTCTTCATTTATTGTAATCAATGGTGAGTTATCCTTTATCCTTTAAGTGAGTAAGTGAAACTCATCAACGAAGAGTTCAAGAGATATTACAAAAAAATAGGGACTTGTTTTCATAGGATCTTCTTGAAGCTAAAATTGGCTTGTAAATGTTTCCATAAATATTCATCTCATTCAAGTGAAGTTTTGAAGATTATAAAGGCTTGAAATACTCCCGTAAAGTATTCTGAATAGTGGAAATACTCAAGAAAGATCTTGAGGAGTGGACGTAGGCTAGGGTAAAGCCGAACCACTATAAATCTCTGGTGTCTGGTTCTATTTCTCTATCCCTTAACTTTTAATATTTGCATCGCTTCAATATCTTCTTATCCTACTTTATTTATTTGCAAATTTAAAAGGTTTTTGGAAAAGGTTTTAAATGGTTATTTTTTTAAAAATCCAATTCACCCCCCCCCCCCCTCTTGGGTTTTCTAGAACTAAGAATTGGTATCAGAACTTGGGCTCTTGTCTTTGACTTAACGGTCTAAGAGTTTTATATAGCAACCACTAGTATCGGACCTATCCAATCAGAAGGTCAATCAATCAATAGACCTCCTTTGTTCAATGGAACAAACTATAACTATTGGAAGGCAAGAATGAGAATCTCCATTCAAGCCATAGATTACGACATTTGGCGGGTTATCATAAATGGACCCAAAAGACCCACCAAAACTGTTGAAGGGACTGCTGTCCCTAAACTAGAGGCCGAATGGACTGAAACCGACATAAGGGAGATACAAAAAATTGCTAAATCCATGAATCTCCTGTACTACTTACTTGACCCAAAAGAGTTCAATAGGATCTCAACTTGTGACACCACCAAAGAAATTTGGAATAAACTCAAAGTTACCCATGAGGGTACCAATCAAGTGAAAGAGTCAAAAATCAGTCTACTTGTTCATAATTATGAATTAATCAAAATAAAGCATGATGAAACAATTTCTGATATATTTACTCGCTTCACTGATATTATAAATGAACTAAAATCTCTTTGCAAGATTTATTTTAATGCAGAGATGGTAAGAAAAATTCTTAGGTGCATGCCTAAGAGTTGAAAAGCGAAGGTCACGGCTATACAAGAAGCCAAGGACCAAAATAGGCTCAGCCTAAAAAAACTTCTTGGTTCTCTCATGACCCATGAGATAAACATCAAGAAGGATGATGAGGAAGACAATAAAAAGAAGAAAGGCATTGCCGTCAAGTCTTCAATCCATGATGAAGAATCTGAAGAAGAGTCCTCTAGTGATGAAAATGAAGACATGGCTCACATCACAAAGAAGTTCAAGAAGTTTCTTAGAAATAAGAAACAAGGAGGAAGGAAATTCTTCAAGAATGAAGGATACAAGGGAGAGCCAAACAAGTTCCAAGGTGATTCCAGCAAATTCAAATCAGAACACAAGAAGGACAAAATAATGTATGACGAGTGCAAAAAACCTAGACATGTCAAAGCTGAATGCCCTCAACTCAAGAAGCAATTCAGGAAGGGCTTCAAGAAAGCCATGATAGCTGCTTGGGACAAAAGCGATGGCAGTAGCTCTGAAGATGAGAAGGAAGAAAATGAAGTTGCTAATTTATGCATTATGGCCAGAGAAGATGATGAGGTATGTCACAAATCCTCATTCAGGGAGGGGATGTGGTACCTCAATAGTGCTTGCTCACGACACATGACAGGCGACAAATCGATATTTGCATCTCTCAAGCCAAAAGATGGTGGATTTGTGACTTTTGGAGACAATAGCAAATGGAAAATCATAGGAATTGGCTACATTGGTAAAATTTCTTTCCCTACTATTGAAAATGTCTTGCTTGTTGATGGTTTGAAACATAACCTTCTTAGCATAAGCCAACTTTGTGACAAAGGCTACAAAATTGTGTTTGATCATGCTAAGTGTGTTATTGAAGATTCCACCAATAACAAAGTTATTCTTGAAGGTTATAGGCATGAAAATATTTATACATTTACTCTAAATGATCTTTCTAAGAATGACACCAAGTGCTGAGCCACCTTGAGTGATAATAGTTGGTTATGGCATAGAAGACTTGGACATGCACACATGAACTTAATTTCTAAACTTTTGAAAAAGGAATTTGTGATTCGGTTACCCCAAATCAAATTTGAAAATGACAAAGTGCATGATGCGTGTCAACAAGGCAAACAAATTAGAAGTTCTTTTCATTCTAAAAATGAAATTTCAATTTCTAGGTCATTACAACTATTGTACATGGACTTATTTGGTTCAACAAGGACTTTAAGCCTTAGAGGCAAGAGATACGCCTTTGTTATTGTAGATGACTTCACTAGATACACTTTGGCACTATTCTTAGCTTATAAGGATGAAACCTTTGCCTCTTTTGCAAAACTATCTCGAAGAGTTCAAAATGAAATAGATTTTAAAATCACAAGTATCCGAAGTGATCATGGTAGAGAATTTAAAAACAAAGATTTTTAAAATTTTTGTGATGAAAATAGTATTAACCATAATTTCTCTGCTCCTAGAACTCCTCAACAAAATGGAGTTGTTGAGACGAAGAATAAGACATTGGAAGAAATGGCTAGAACCATATTCTGTGAAAATAATCTACCAAGATACTTTTGAGCCGAGGCTGTCAATTTCACATTTTTTTATCATAAACAGAGTTATAATAAAAGCTTCTCTCAAAAAAATCCCATATCAGCTATGGAATGAAAGAAAACTTAACATTAGTTATTTTCGCGCCTTTGGGTGCAAATATTTTGTTTTAAATAACAACAAAGAACTTTTGGACAAGTTCGAAGCAAAATCTTATAAAAGTATTTTTCTAGGATATTCTATATCTAGCAAAGCGTATAGAGTTTTTAACAAAAAAAACCCTAGTGGCTAAAGAATTTATACATGTTATTTTTGATGAAGCTAACATTGGTTCTTCAAAGGATTTCTGTGAAGATAACCTTGTAGACATAGAAAAAGGTATAGAAGATATCTTTACCAAGAAAAAAGAAGAGCCAAATCAAGAGAAAACTTCAAATTCACAACAAAATACACTCCAACAGACAATAGAATCTAAAAATTCAAAAAATTCAGATTTACCTAAAGAGTGGAGGTATGCTCATGGTCACCCAAAAGATCTAATCATTGGTGATCCATCTCAAGGTATCAAAACTCGCTCTTCTCTACATAATATTTGTGGTAATTTAGCATTCCTTTCTCATACTGAACCAAAATATTTTGAGAAAGCCGAAAATGATGAATTTTGGATCTTGGCTATGCAAGAAGAGCTAAACCAATTTGAGAGAAATAAAGTTTGGACTTTAATCCTAAGACCTAAAGAACACTCCATTATTGGTACAAAATGGGTTTTTAAAAATAAAATGGATAAAAATGGAGTAGTTCGTAAGAACAAAACTTGATTGGTAGCCCAATGTTACAATCAAGAAGAAGGCATCAATTTTGATGGGACTTTTACTCCTGTTGCTAGGCTTGAACCATTAGGATGTTGCTTGTCTTTGCATACTTTAAAATTTTTAAACTCTATCGAATGGATGTCAAAAGTGCCTTTTTAAATGGTTTTATCTCGGAGGAAGTTTATGTGAAACAACCTCTTGGCTTTCAAAATCCAGATTTACCAAACCATATTTACAAACTTACCAAAAGCTCTTTATGATTTAAAGCAAGCACCTAGAACTTGGTATGAAGAACTTAGCAAATTCTTCATTGAAAATGAGTTTTCTAGAGAAAAAATTGATACCACCTTTTTTATCAAGTCTCAAGTAAGTGACATGCTAGTTGTACAAATTTATGTAGGTGATATAATTTTTGGTGTGACTAACGAATCTCTTTGTAAGGACTTTGCTAAGTGTATACAGAGAGAATTCGAAATAAGCATGATAGGTGAGCTATATTACTTCCTAGGACTTCAAATCAAACAAACTCAAGAAGGAATCTACATCAATCAAGTTAAATACACGAAGGACATATTGAGGAGATTTGACATGCTCAAGGCAAAGCCTATAGAAACTCCAATGTGTCCTACAACGAAGCTTGATAAAGATGAAGACAGCACAACAGTGGATGAAAAGCGTTATAGAGGTATGATCGGATCCTTTTTATATTTAACTGCTAGTAGACCGAATATTATGTTTAGTGTTTACATATGTGCTAGATTTCAACCTAATCCTAAGGAATCACATGTGACCGCTGTTAAGCGCATCCTTAGATACCTCTTAGGAACACAAAACCTATGATTATTCTATCCTGGAGGAATAGCCTTTGAACTATTTGGCTATTCGGATGCTAATTTTGTAGGATGCAAAGTAGATAGAAAAAGCACAAGTGGTACTTGTCAATTCCTAGGACACTCACTAATCTCTTGGTTTAGCAAGAAAAAAAACTCAATAGCCTTGTCTACAGCCGATGCTAAGTTTATTGTAGCTGGAAGCTGTTGTGCGCAAGTTCTTTGATTGAAACAACAATTAGAAGACTATGGTTTTCACCTATATCATATTCCTATAAAATGTGATAACACTAGTTCAATCAATATATCCAAGAATCCTATACAACACTCAAGAACAGAGCACATAGAGATTATATATCATAAGAGATCATGTGCGAAAAGAAAACATTGAACTTGAATTTATAGGCTCCGATTACCAGTTAGCAGACATTTTTACAAAATCTTTAAATAAAAAAATAATATGCTATATTAAAAGAGAACTAGGTGTGCTATGTGCTCCTAATAGATTATTTATATGTCAAACTAACCATGTCTTTTATTGCATTTCAAAATGCCGATGTTCTTTCTTGAATGTGAAAATGTGTCGACACAACTTGAAAAAGTGTCAACACAAATGTGTGTAGTATTGACACAAAACTGCATAGACGTGGCACTGCGAGCAAAAGTGTCAACCCAATTCTATTCAGGGTCGACACCAAATAAAAAATGTGTCGACACCATTTCCATGTTTCTATACCCACACGCGATATGAATCGTGTCAACACCAAATGAAATTTGTGTCGACGCAAATCGTTAAGTCTATATATAGACATGTCGGTCCACGAACAGTCACACCGTTCCCGCTCTCTCTCTTTATAAAACGGTTCATCTCCCGCCTTCTCTCCTTCAAACCCTAAGTCAAGTCCTCATCTCCTTCTCAAATCCAAACCCAAATCCCTCACAATGTCGCCAAAAATGATGGGGAAAGGAGGAAAGAGGATCGGAGAAGGAACGTTCTCAAGCCCTTGGACGTTGAAACAGAAGAAGACGACCAAGGCAACGACGACTACGACGGCGACAACGACAACCTCCGTTACACAGAATGTAGCCTCCTCTAAGGTAATCTCTTTCCAAACTCCTAAAATCCGTCAACTGTATTTCTCTTCCTTTGCAAATCGAAAAATCTGTCCCAGTCGTAGCATAGATTTTGATTTCTTCGATTCTATTGAAATGAGATTTAAGGACCTCTTTTCAGGCCTTGGGTGGGAAAGGCTTTTACAAATTAAAGAACCTCACTATCCCACATTGATTAAGTCTTTTTATGCTCACTTTCACATATCCTTGGTTCCGACCACCACCATCACCACTTGGGGGAATGGTAAAGATATTGTTTTGACCCCCTCATCCTTAAACGAGATCCTTAGCATCCCCGAATGGGATATTTGTGTTTATCACAGCCAAAAACCCATTGAGGTTGAAGGCTTATCTTTTTCTGATTCTGCCAAAAATATTTTTGAGAATGAGGACATTGACCCCTCCAAGCCCTTAGATGCAAAGTCCTTGAAACCAGAAATGCGCATCCTACATCACTTGGTCAACCACATTTTTCTACCCCAGTTGGAAAAATTTGGTAATTTTCTTATATGCATATCTTCATCATGTGGTGCATCCTCAAGAAAAAAAATGTAGATTTATGATTTCTTTTCATCTCTCACATGTTTCACTCACATAGTAAGTCAAATTTCTCTCTGCCTGATGGAATGTATCTTACTCGTGTTTTTTGCCACTTTGGCATTGATCTATATGAACAAAAGGCTGTTGCCTTTTCTAAACACGGTCTGTATGGTAGCTCCTCCCTGAAATATATGACGATTGCAAATGTTGATGGGGTATGGACCACTACTCGTCGTGGTACTACTGCATCCGTTAGAACTCCTCCCCTTCTCATTCCCCTCGAGTCACTTCATCAATTCCAATCGATCTTGATTCTCCTCCTTCCCATCCTATTTTTCATAAACCTTCTGACACTCCTGGTCCACCCTATGTTCCCCATCCTCCTGCCACATCCACCTCTGCTCCATCTGCTCCTTCTGGCCCAATTCAAGTTGACCTCTCTAAGGTTATTTCATTAATCAATTTCTTATCTTCCAAAGTCACTCTCTTCCAGGTCAAAGTAGACCAAGATTTCTTTGACTTGCATCATACTATCTCTACGCTATCTGAGAAGGTTAAACATCTTGATAAAACCAACCGTAGCCTCATACGAGATGTAGAGAACGCCACTGATGCAGGGAGAGCCCTCTTCAAAACAATGGATGAAAACATTTCATCCATTATAAATTGCAACATGGCAATCCTCCATCAAGTGCGCAAAGAATATGACCAAGGAATTGTCACGGCCGTTCATGCAAACTTACAAAAGGTGGAAGACCACCTGAAGTGGATCCAGGACGCTTAGGCCAAACAATTCAAGGCCAAGGAGACGAAGGAAGAAAGAGCCATGAGACTCAAAAAGAAAGCAGATCTTGCTTTAGCAGCTCGATATGAAGCTATGGCCGCGGCTGAAGCCAAGGATGAGCAATCACGTGCTGCAAAAGAACGGGCCTCCACCAGCAAAGAGAAAGCCAGGGCCAAGAAGAACTTCAAGCGCTTCATGGATGACCAATAGCTCTTTTTTTTTAAGATTCCAAAAGGGGAGAATACAAAGTAGAAGTGAAGGGGAGTTTCGAAACATTTCTTTAAAGTTTTTGAAAGAAGGAGAAGTTGTAATAGTTTTTTTTTCTAACATACATTTCCTTACATTTTCTTTGGTTAATTGCTTTGAATGGGTTGAATATGGTTTGGGATGTTTAAACTTTTTCGTGAATGAATGATAAATATATTCTTATGTTAATTATATTTGTTCATTACAACTTATTCATTTGGCAATGAATGTTTGCTGAATGGATTGCACATAAAAATTGGATGTGATTAGATAAATCTCTTAACACATATTCACTGTTTTGCATAATGTATAACAAACTCAGAATGTTTCTTGATCATTTCTTGTAGTTCATATTAAAAATTATATGCTTTCACTCTGATGTATGCCAAGCCTTTATTATTGCTTTTAATGTTTAAGGCATATTGATAAGGGGAGAGCCCTTGTTAAAAAAATATTTTAAATTGTATTTTAGAAAATGTAAATATGGTTGTAATCATCAAAAAATGAGAGATTGTTAGCCCAATGGATTTTTATTTTGATTTTGATGATTTTCACAATTCATTTTCTAAGAATAAATGAATTTAAATGAATGATATTTTATATTTTTAAAATGAAAGTGTTAACATTTTGAACAATTATAGTTGACACCTTAACCAAAAAGAAATAACTTACATCTCAAAAAAGTTCAAACACTTAAGTATTCTTGAATAAAGATATTTCGTATTGATCTTAATTGAAAATTAAGTCAAATACTTTTAAGAAAAGTATACTTGAAGCTTATCAAGTGTGTCAACACTCTTTGATCAAATGGTTTGACACCCTAACTGTTTTACAAGTTGATCTTTAGGTTTCAAAGCTTTAGTGTCAACACAAAAAAGTTTTGTATCAATAAAAAAGAATCGAAGCTCTCAGGACTCAATTTGAGTCGACACAAATCAATTTTGTGTCGACACAAAAGTGATCCTCACTTTTGGTATCCAGAAGTTTGGGTCGACACTAATAGAAGTTGTGTTAACACAAAACTACCAAGACCTCCGGCAAATTTTTGGTGTCGACCCAAAGTTCAAATGTGTTGACCCAAAAGTCCTGAGCCTGCTTGCAGAATGTTTGTGTCGACCCCAAGACCAAGTGTGTCGACACAAAAGAACCGAGGCTTCCTGTAGAAATTTAGTATCAACACCAAATGTAAGTTGAGTCGACACAAATGGTCCCTCCGGATGCTAAAGATTCATATGAGTCCACACCATATTCAAATGTGTCGACACCAGAATGTTGGAAGGTAGAATGCAGAAATTGTGCCGACCCCTCAAAAAATTCGTGTGGACCCAACTACTTGAAGAACCCTGCCCTAGACACTTTGTGTCGACACCAAAGGTATTTGTGTTGACACCGACAACAAAAATTCAAACCGCGACAAATCTCAACGGTTGGATTTTTGGCATTTATTGCTCCCACCTACCTCCAATGGTCATGAATGCACAAGAACTTATATAAGGAGTAACTTCTCAGCATTTAAGAAGGTTGGAAACTTGTATTCACTGTTCCATTGCTCAATTCAATCTCAGAAATCTCAAGCTCATATTTATTGTCGTAACTCCAGTTCTTGTTCCTTATTTTTCTTTACCTTTTCATTTATTATAAATCATTTCTGTAAAAAGAGTGAGAGTTCATCATTAATTCTCTTCATTTATTGTAATCAATGGTGAGTCATCATTTATCCTTTGAGTGAGTGAGTGAAACTCATCAAAGAAGAGTTCAAGAGAGATTAGAAGAAAACAGGAACTTGTTTTCATAG
>JAOTRH010219129.1:0-10595 GCA_034768845.1 Heliamphora exappendiculata
TCTCATGCCACCCGGTAAAAATTAGAGACATGGTGCGATTTTGCATTATAGCAACACACTTTGACATCACAAGCTTTTTGGAGCTTTTGTTATGGCACATTGTTCGCCATGCTTGCATGGCTAAAGAAAGAACTCTTATGCCGTTCTTCCCCAAGGCTCGATTAAGAATAATTTTAAGGGCGGCTTTCCGAGTTGTAGTCAATATCCAAGCATGAAATGCCTATGTGTGTCACATCGATGATATCAAATATATCGGCACCCCAATCCCGTAACACTGGCCATAAAACCAAAGCCCTATCTAAATAAAGGAAAGTTGGAAAAGCCAATCATTGATATTGTTCCTACTCTCCTTTGATTGTACGGATGTCATTTGTTTCTCGTATTCACAAGAATGGCGGTTTCTCATTGAAACATATGTGAGAAATGGCTGGACCAATATGTGACCATTCTATATTTTGTCAGATTGTTCCAATCGATCAACAAGTTCTCTTGCCCACAGATTACGCTACTGGCAACATATGAATTTTGGATATGGGTGCCAGTTATTTTTAAAATGTTGGGGTATGTACTTACCTCATTTTTGTATTTCAAACTTTGCTTATGTGTGAAGTTTTTGGTATGCCTCTTTTTGCGAGCCCATACATTCCAAGAAAAGAAAATTCCGTGTTTTACCGTCATTGCTGATTGTTTATGCAATGACGAGACCGCTTCCCGCAATTGCACAATGCGGAATGAGACACAACGCCTGTCGTGGGCAGTGAGTATTGATTTAGCTTCGTTGAAATGGTGTTCACATCATCCTTAATTATTGTTGAGTTATACAGATATCCATTCAAAGTCATCTCAGAATGTGGAAAACTTTACACCTTCATTGTTCCATGCGGGGCCATTCAGGGCAATTTTGATCTGTTGGCATCCTAAAATGACTCGTGGGTTGCGACAAAGCAAGGGTGCAACCTTATCTTATATTAATTATTTACTCCATTTAATTTATTTTAACTAATTATATATTTAGCACACAAAGTTATCATCAATAATTATTGTTATTATTTTTGTTATTATTATTTAGTTTCTTTTTAAAGTAACCTATTTACATAAAAATAAAACTAAACAAATAAATAATTTGAAACAGATGTCACTTGAAGGCACAATGTGAAATAAATTTTTTTCGTTTTTAGTGAAATTATATTATATTAGCTTAAATGATGATTTTTTCTAATTTTTTTTTTATTATGAAAAATTTAAAAAGTAAAAAGATATCACCAAAAAAATTTTTTTTTTGAATAAGACGAAAAAAGCCACTTTAGAGCTTCTGTAAGGTTTTTTTTTTATAGTGAATTTTTTTCAATTTTAACTAAAACGAATATACTTTTAGATTCATTTTATTATTACGAATTAAAAAGTAAAAAATCAAAACAAAAAAAATTCAAAAAAGACAACAAAATAAAACACAATAAAAAAGCTTAAAAAAACTATCCCAAACAGTACCCAAGAGTTATGACAAGATATTTAGCACAAACTTTTATTTTGACAAGTAAATTAAAAATAACTTAAATCAGTTTAAAAAATTTTAAAAAGCTATCGGCAAAGAAAGCTCTATTTTGAGACTTTTCAAAAATTAATGTTTAGAATAAGTTGGATAGAGTAAACATTCATATTATGTAACACTCCATTTGGATTTATGTAAAAATACGTCGAAATAAATTAAAAAATTATATTACTTATTTATTTTTATTATTACTAATTTTTTAATAATTTAATCAAATAATTTTATTTTTCTAATTTCTAGCGTAGAAACGAATTGATAAAGTCACAAAATTTCACTCAGAAATAAGAAAATTCGAACAAATAAGCCATATATTAATTTTTTATCCCAAATTATGAGCCTTATAAATTAAAAACATGAAAAGTGATGTTTAATTGTTTATTTTAAAGTGAATATAATCTGTAAAGAAATAGAAAACAATTGGCAACTGGGAAAAGTGCTTTTATAGCACCGATTTATACTATTATATTAATAGAGAATATTTATTTGGCGTTTCTAAAATTAATTATATTAATGAAAAATATTATTTGGTGTTTTCTAAAATTAAAGCTTCATAAATTTTATTTTTATCCAAATGCCCTTTTTTCTATAGAACTAATTCTATTTCAAAATTGTGAGGATATAATTTAAAAATCACATCTCCAATACTCCCCTTTTTTTGTAACTGATCTGGTTTTAATTTAAAATTTTGTAAGTGCTTTAGTTTTTTTCTTTTTTTCGTTTTACTTTTTATTTAATGAATTATATCATCAACAACCCAATTTAGGGACTGTTTGGCATAGCTTTTAAGCCAGATTTTTTGCAAAAAAAATTGCTTTTAAGCTGTCTTGTTTGGTTTTTAAAAAAATTAATTAATTTTTTTATCTTTTAATTCAAGAGAAAAAAAGACAAAATATATCTCAAACACTTTAATTTTTTTCAAATAAAATAATTATAATACCATTACTTAAAAAAGTCAACTATATTTACAAAATCAAAATAAGCTGTTCTAATATCTCAAACACTATAACTTAAAAGTTAAAAATAATAACATTTTAGACATTTTAATAAAAAATAAAAAAATTACTACAAAATTTTATTTTAAATCACCTAATTTTTTTTATTCTTTTTTTTTTCAAAAAGTTAAACCCATTAAAAAACAAACCTTTTAGAAAATCCAAAATAGTCACTTAATTTAAAGGAAATTAATACATGTAGTGACAAATGATGTTTTATTAAGATATTATAAAATAGCTCCTCAATCCTCACTCTACTATTATTTTTTTCCCCCTTTCCCATCAAATAAAACAAATCTTTTCACAAATCTCTCACACGACTGGCATTTCAGACACAAAAAGGGATGGTATGGGGCCTTCGTGTCTCTTTGGAGGTTCAGTTTTGGATTTTTTTTAAATATAATTTCATCTGTTTATTCTATAAAACTTATTAAATAAGTTATTAATACAAAAAAATTAAGTTGATAAAGAATTATAATTATCCACGTAATATAATTAAATTTGTACAAAAAATAAATAATAAGCAACATTTTTAAAAAATAATTATAATTTAGATGATTCAAACTCGTCACTACTGGTATTTTGAAAAAGTATGCATCTTATTAGGCTTAGGTTTTTTTTTTTTTTTTTTGGTATAAATAACCAACTTAATAGACAGGGCCGGTTTAGGCCAAAAAGTAGCTGCTTTTGGGACTCCAATTTTTGCTAAAAAAAAATGAGGTCTCAAAATTTGTAATACTTTTTATTATGTTTTATATAATATTATAAAATCAAAATCTTATTAAGAATAAGGGTCCAATCCAAACGAACCCAATACAAATCCAAAACAAATATAAAAATATATAAAACTTATTTTTAAGTATCTGTTTAGGACTTTCGATGGATCAAGCCAGCCGTGTTAACAGCCATTACAAGCAAACAACTTGCTCGAAATATTTTTTAACAATAAATTTAAAAAGTGCAGAGCACGACATTGTACTTTTACGACACAAAAAATAAAATAAAATTAATAACATAAAATTATAAATTATTAACTTTAATTTTGCAAAACACCCCATAATTAACCCAAAATCATGAATTCATATCGAGTTTCACTCGTGACTCATTATATTTAGTGTATTAATTTTTTTTTTGAATTTGAAAGATTTTTTGTCAAAATTTTATATTTTTTAAATTAGTCTTATCAATACGAGTTGAAAAAATATTTTTTCTCAACAAAAATAAGAAAATAAAAAAAAACAAATTGTCGGGAAAAAAATAGTGGGTTTTGAATTTTTTAAAAATAATTTTTAGCTAACTTTGAAGTTAAATATCTTTAAATTAGATTAATTTTTTTTTATGATTTTAAGTCCTAATATATTTATCTTCATGATAGAGTAATCATGAATTTTGTGACGTTCAAACTATTAACGAGTGAATGAGAAATTAACTTAAAAAATATGCCATTAAAATTGACAAATATTAATAGCTTTGCTCAATCCCACATTAATTAGAAAAATAATTGTTGAATGGCTTTTATAAGCCACTTTGGTCTAAATGATATGTATCTTAGGGTATCCAATTTTGTAAAAGGAGGAGGACCTATCAAAGTGGGTTCGACCCAAGCTCCACACGCACGCAGCCGTGCCTAGGCGGGTCGGGTTGGGCTCAGGTTCGTGGTCGTGGGTCGCGAGCTGCGGGTCGGGTCAACCTTTATTTTTTTTACGAAAAATTCATTTAATATTTTGGTTTTTGAATAATTTAATTATTTATATTATTTTAAAATTTTGTTATAATTTTTGACCGTTTTTATCCGTTGGAGTTTGAATTTTGGTTCGCGTATGTTAGTGGTTCAACCGCCAGACCGAATTGATTCGTGACTGTTTGGTTTTATCCGAACATGCACCAGCCACGCTCATTTAAAGGCTGTTGCTCTTCCAGTTTAATTTACTTCAACTCCGAATTGCTCCCATCCTTATATGCTTCTACTTTTTGCCACTTTCCTACATTATGATTATGTCTCGATAGAAAATTTTTGAACACAACTTTTTAGTTCGTTGAAGTAATAGACTACTGTGCTGCCTCTATTACTGAAGATCGTTGTATCATGAAAGACATAAACTGTCAACTCGAAACACCGAAGTAAATATGTTTTTGTCTTAAGGATATCGTGTCAAACACGAGTCTCAGTTTATTCCTATTGTGACAAGTTCTTTAATTTTGGTATTTTTAATTTCAAGTTTTTGCATATCTATTTCTCGTTTTATTATTTGCCATACGTTTATTTTTCTGTGTGGCGGTTTTGTTTTCGGGTTCTAATTTTCTGTTCCCACAGATTGTTTAGTAATCCGTTTATATTTACCTAACACAAAGAATATTTTGGCTCCTGGTGTCAAAGATGATTTGAAAAAAAAAATCATTTATACCAAATTTATAGGCGTTAAATTTCAGTGGAATCAAGTAAACCAAAAAAAAAAAGAAATAAAAAGAAAAAGAAATACTACACTCAACAAAAATTAATATAAATGAACATTAGATAAAAATAGAAATAAAAATACGCCAATAACCCCTCATCTATCACCAAATATTAATTTATCCCATTTAACTTTAAAATTATACATTTAAATTTGCAACTACTAAAAATCGTGTAAAATACATCCAACTTAGAGTGGTAAAAGTG
The DNA here is from genome assembly GCA_034768845.1 of Heliamphora exappendiculata. Taxonomy (NCBI): domain Eukaryota; kingdom Viridiplantae; phylum Streptophyta; class Magnoliopsida; order Ericales; family Sarraceniaceae; genus Heliamphora; species Heliamphora exappendiculata. Next base: position 5,201 of record JAOTRH010219129.1, read on the forward strand.
TTATAAATTAAATAATTAAGACACTTAAATATATATTTTTAAAATTTAAGAGAGAAACTAATAATTAATGATAATTTAGAGAGTGGTTTAGTAATTTTTTTTAATAAAAATATTAATAAAGGTATTTATTGATACGGAGATTTTTTGTTGCAGTGCAACCAATTCACCGGCGGCATTTGTTTTTGCTTCACAATGGCAGCAACCGATTGAGACTTGTAAGCATCAAACCCCATTGATACATTGTATCTAACCACATGAGATGTGATCCAGAGAAAGCGAGAGCGCAAATTGACAACAGGCAACCGGCGTTAGGCCTCGTTTGGCCAATCCGTTTTGAGTTGAGTTTTTTTTTTTCAAATTTTAGAAGTTAAAAAATTTTGTTTGACAATTCAAAATTTTTAGCTTTTTTTTAGTCTTTTTGATTTTTTATATATATAAAAATTATATATTTATTAGAAATATCATAATTTTTATTATACACATCTATTTTTTGAAAAAATTATATATTTAAAATTTACTTGCTAAAAATTATGAAACAAGATCTATATTGAATATAAAATTATTTAAAAATAAAATTTTAAAAATTATAACAACTTTGTGCTAAACTTTTTTTTGTCTTTTGGCGTAAAGTATGTTTTTTTATATTATTGTCTTTTGCTTAAACTTAGCTCTATTCACCAAATAAATTTTTTATTTATTTGTCTTAAAATAATTTTAAATAAAAAATCTTAAATTAAAACCAGGTTACCAAATAAGGCCAAAGTCGAGTTTCTTGCTTTTATGTTTAAAATTAAAAAAATCAAAAAATCTCGTTTAAGAACTTAAAGACTTTTAGTTTTATATATATATATATTTATTTATTTATTTATTTTTTTAATAAAAATTATATTTTAAATCTTATCATCAAAATCCATCAAACAAGATCAAATTATGTAAAAATGTATTTAGAAAATTATAATTTTTTTCTGACATAAAACTCTTTTGATTTAAAGTCATTTTAAGTTAAACTTTTTAACTTATTAATTTTTAACTTAAAATCATTCTTATAATTTACTAAATAAACTTTTTGTTTGTTTAGTTTAAAACAATTTGAAGCAAAAAAATCTAATTTAAAACTAGGATATCACATGAGGTGAAACTATAATTTTGTATATCTAGGCTCTATTTGGGATAAGTTCATAAATTTTAGCTTATTTTTTTCTGGACCTAAGAATTAAAATTTTATTTAAGTGTGTTGTTTCTCTTAGCATGAAAACGGATATATTTTGGAACGTTTTAAAAATATTTTGATAATATTTCGCTAGCCTAAGTAACCTTTCAAACATGATAAAATTAAAAGTATTTAAAAATACATGATAAAATCTATGTATTAAATACTATTAAATAATTAATTAAGCATATCGAAACTTATATAACTATTCACATAAAAAAACAAATATAAAATTATAAAATTAATATTTTATTAATTAATTTTTATGTATAATTAAATATTTAATTTTAATAAATACAAGTGTATGTGTTTTTTTTTTCAAAAAAAGTGTCATATTTCAACAAAATAAGGAGTAAAAGTTTATATATTTTAACCATATATAATTTTCTAAAAGAATTACAAAAAATTTTATGAAACTTTTTTTATTTCTATCAATATAACTTGTTTAGATATATTGTAAAATATTTTTGTGTATTTTGAAAAAAATGCTAAAAATTTATAATAAATAAGTTATGAATGAATGATATTATTGAGTGGTGATAGTTTGAATATAATATTCTAAAAATTTATATTTTTATTTAATTTTTTAATTTTTTAACATTTTTTTTAAATAAAATTTTTTAATTTTTTGACATTTTTAACCAAAATAATCAAAAAGTTAAAATTGTCAATCGGGCCCAAAATGTGTATAAATTATTTTGTTAGAAAAAGAAAAAATTATTTATTTTTTGAAAAAAGTAAACATATCATAAAAAAAAAAAAATTAACTTTTTATGAAAAGCCAACTTCTTAAATAAAATATAAAAAATAAGTAATTACCAAAAAAAATAAAAAAACTTCTTAAATAACACCCAAGTACATCACATCACAAGAACCTCCTGGTCTCTCCTCCTAACATTTACAACATTTTATGAGGTTAGCAATCATGCCTTTTGAAGCTCATGCAATTTCAGTACGTGTCCGATTGCTACTGGTTCCCCTACTCCACTTTACGAGAAGAGATCCTCTGTAATTTTTTCTTTTTGTACAATATATTAATTTGACTACTGATATCATATATTTTTTTGTACCATAAATTATGAAATTTTGAATTCATGCACTGCACAAAATTAACAATACAGAGTATTCTTAAAACATAAAATAATATTAATTTATTTTTATTAAATAAATAAAAGATAACAATAGCCTACTTAATTTATACAATATATTCTCATTTATGTTTTTATTTCAAGTCAAAACATAATTTAAGCATCCTTTCTTAACTTTGATTATTTGTCTTTTGCTTATTAATTTTTAGGCTTTTAGCTTTCGTACTTTGTACTTTTTTATATAATACTTTTTATATATTTTTTAAAAAATATTATAATTTTTATTTTATATAGTTATTTTTTTTTATAAAAATTATCATTTTAAATAAAAATTATCCTTTCAAAACGTACTAGTTGAAATCTACCATAATTTATATTAAATATAAAATTATATAAAAATAAAATTTAAAAAATTATAATAATTAAAAAATAAATTTAAAAAAATTATAATAATTTTTTTAACTTGAAACCGTTTAACTTTTTAGCATTTCATATTTCTCGCTTAAATTAATTTTAAGTAAAAAAATTTAGTTTATATTATTTTTTAATTTACAGTCCCTCTCTTATGATTTATCAAATAAATTTTTTATTTATTTTATTTTAAATAAATTTTAAAAATAAACCCTAAAAAAAACTAAGCTTATGTTTAGACTAATTTTTTAGAAACTTATTTGCTTAAAAATTTTCCCAAAAAAATTTACTTATTTGGCTTCAATTGGTTTTTTCTATATATTTTTACATCTAATTTTTTACAAAAAAAAAATTAAAAAATTTGCAAAAAGAAACTTTTCCAAACATAGGCTAAGTGCCTATTTGGGATAGCTTTTAAGCTTAACTTCTTATAAGTTTAATTTTTTTAAAAATAAATAAATAAATATAAGTGCGAGTACTTGGGATAATTTTTTATGATAGTTTTTTTTTGCTTTTTATTAAAATTTTTAAAATATCCTTATTTTTAGCTTCTAAGTTATAGTGTTGAGGATATTAGCACGATTTTTTTTATTTTTATGAGTAGAGTTAACTTTTTATGTAAAAGTATTATAATAATTTTATTTGAAAAAAAATTGAAGTGTTTGGGATATATATTAACTTTTTTTATTGAGTTAAGATATGAAAAAAAAAGTTTTTTTTAATTAAACAGTGCAGCTTAAAAGATTAAAAGATGACATTTTTGCAAAAAAATTATCTTAAAAGCTAATCCAAACACACCATAACTGAAAACGGGATAACAAACGAGGCGGTAGTACGACAAGAGTACCTAATAATTGTCCCTCATCCGTTGGATCTCATAAGTCATACCGAACACTCTAAGCGCGTTCTCTTCATTTTTACCTTTTTTTTACGCCACTCCAAGCGCGTTCAAACCGCGTAGACCCCTCACTATACATACATTATATACAGATCTTTAGCATCGAACTATCTTACTTCAAGTATTTCTCTCTCTCTATCTCTCTCTTCAATGGCGGAACGTTCAATTAACAGTCAACCTCTCGAAACGTCTCTAGGCGCCATAAACGAAGTGGAACAAGTTTTCCGCAAGTTCGACGCCAATGGAGACGGTAAGATCTCCGCCTCCGAGCTCGGAGCGGTCCTCGGAGCGCTCGGCTCCGACACGACGGAGGAGGAAGTGGAACGCGTGATGTCCGAGATCGACAGGGACGGCGACGGCTTCATCGATCTGCAGGAGTTCACCGACTTCCACCGGAAAGGGACGGACGGCGACGTCGCCAGCAGCAAGGAGCTTCGCGACGCGTTCGACCTGTACGATCGCGACAAGAACGGATTGATATCGGCGAGGGAGTTGCACGCGGTGTTGAAGAGCTTGGGAGAGAAGTGCTCGTTGGAGGACTGTTCTCGGATGATCCGCTGCGTTGATATGGATGGAGATGGATGTGTTAATTTCGAAGAGTTCAAGAAGATGATGAGGGTTTGAATTTCTGTTTAGAATAAGTACTCAGTAGTACAAAAACTGAAATCGCCGATAGATTAGGGCAGAAAAGGATTGAGTTAACACAACTCTGATCCGGTGCACTTGACCTAGGTTTATAAAGATTTGCAAAGTTGTAATATGTCTTTCAGTGGGTGCTTGTTGAAACTGAATTTGTATGTTCTAGTTTGATTATTGAAAAATAGAAACTAAAAGGTAATTTACACTCACTTTTTAACTAAAAATATAAGAATCTAAGTCTGTAAAATTATATTGATCTTCTCTGTCAATATTATTCTCCTAACGGCAATGGCAAATTTGCTGATTTAACCTAATATAAAACCTATTGACTCACCCTCCTGATTTACTCAACTCACTCCCACTTAACCTAACTCAGTCTTCTTCTTCTCCAGCTTCACCAACGTGTTTTCTCGACTTTGTCCTGACCCCATCGGCAACACATAAAAAAACCACCATCACCATCTACCGTATAACACCGGTAACCTCTGTCCCACCACTACCGACCTTCATCTCACACCGTCCCACAATCTCGCACCACCACCGCCCGCCATTGCTCCACTGCTTCCACCGCCAAAGTTACTGATCTATGTAATTATTTACAGATCTAAAATGTTTATTGATCTATGTAATTATTTACTGATATAAAATTTACTAATCTCGCACCACCACCATCGTCATAGTTAATTTATGATCAATTAATCAAAAATATTCATTGTTCTGCGTGCAAATTTGAAGAAATCAAATTTACTGATCTAAAATGTTTACTGTTTACTGTCGCCAAACAACCACCACAACCAAAACCCTCAAATTCCATGTCGCCACCACTATCAAAACCTATCCCCACCATTGTTTGCAACTCCGTTCACTGAGGTTATGCACACTATCGTCTGCAACCCAAAAAACTTGCCCCTGTCTTGCTCGCTCGCAGGGCAAGATCGAGCGAGAGAAATCAAGAGAGAGATCCCGTAATTGATTTTCTCTGAGAAAACCCAAATGGAGTTTTGTTCATTACAAGAGCTCTCTGGTTGGGAGTTGGATCGGTGGCTTGAGAGTTGGTCGGCGACAGTGTCATTGGGTCGGTGATAGGCCGGCGACGAGATGCTGTCGCGACATAGGCGACGACGGCAGGGTGGGGCCGATGGCTGGCTG
>JAOTRH010219181.1:0-10593 GCA_034768845.1 Heliamphora exappendiculata
ATTTTGGTATCTGAAGATCAACTTGAAACATAATTAGGGTGTTAAAGCATTTGATCAATTCATATTGACATACTTGATAAGATTTAAGTATACATTGCCTCAAGTGTTTTGACTTGAATTTCAAATGAGATCAACACAAAAGAAAAATTCTACTTAAAGAATTCTTAAGTGTTTGAATCTTTTGAGATACAAATCATACCTTTTTGGCTAAGGTGTCAACCTTAATTGTTCAAAATGGGTTAGCACTTTCATTTTTGAAATAAGAAAGATTATCCAATTAAAGACATTTATTTATAGGAAATGAAATATGAAAATCATCAAAATCAATTAAAGAAGCTCTTAGGCTAACAGTATCAACACAAACAACCTAGGGTCAACACAAATAGAGAAATGTGTCAACACAAACACCCCAAGTGTCGACACAAAAGTGTTGAGAGATTCAAAGCAGACAGCAACCAGCGAAGGTATCGACACAAACACCCCAGGTGTCGACACAAAAGAATCGAGATATTCAAACAGAGGTAAGTATCGACACAAACAGATAAAAATATCAACACAAAAGAACCGAGAGCTCCAAACAGAGGTAGGTGTCGACACAAACAGAGAGTGGTGCCGATCCAAAAGAATTGAGAGTTTAACTCAACACCAACAGAAGGAAATGTGTCGACACCAACAGAAAATGTGTCGACACAAGCAGTCAAAAGTGTTAAAAGTGTCGATACAAATAAAAAGGTGTCGACACAAGCGACCAGATCTCAAATATTTCTGAACAGGCGACTGGATGATGGAGGAGAAAAAATCACCATGGTTTGGATTATTTAAAACACATTATTTTGAATAAAATAAATGTTCTCATACTGCAACGAATCTATAAAATCGGAACATACTCACAGAATATGTTAGAAGTATAAATATGTATCTATCCGTTTTCTGTATGTATTTTCTGGTAAAGAAAAATGAAGATCCAAATCGAATAGGTTTTGAAAACTGAATCATTCTTAAGATTGTTGGAAAAAATATAAAGCCATAAAAAATACTCGATAGTCTAGAAAATACATTTTTATTAATTTTCAATAATTACAATAAATAGAATTTATAGAAAACAAAATTATAGAAATAACATGAACAGAATATACAAATCGAATCCTGCAAACGCGGTTTCCTTAAGAATTATTTACCGCCTACCAAGAGTGTTGTAGGTTTTCTACTGATGTCACTCTCTTAGGATAAAACGGTTGACTCGAACGTTAGAACACCACGAAGAATCGGCTACTCGAACGTACCACGTCTGTCTTTCTCTCTCACACAATAGACAATTGTAATCTGGTCTCTCTCTCTCTCTCTCTCTCTCTCTCTCTCTCTCTTTCTCCTCTCCTTGTATTCTTTCTCCACTTACCTCTTGTTTGTGTGTGTATGCAGAATACTATAAGAGTCTCTTTATATACAATTTCTCTCATGGAGAGTTACAACGGACATGAATAGAGAAATCAATTGATTATGAATGGTATTAATTTATGAAATTCAATTGCCAATTGAATGATCAATTGAATTACCAATTAAATTCAGAAATCAATTCTAGAATAATTGCGAATTGAATTCAACATTTCCAACACAAGTTCCTCCTAATCGTCGCTGGTAATCGTCTGTGGCTTCTTTACCATATTGAGTAACGCCTTGGATACCCTTTGTTGGATCAACAGATCCTTCGTACGCTTCTATCACAAGGAGAAGTTATTTTTGTCGGTAAACTTCTCGACTTAATACATGATATTCGTCTTCTCTATTATAATCGAGTAATTAAGCTTTTAACCAGAGGCTTTGATATCACTTGTTGAGATTTAAACATACGAATTTCTAAAAAGACTAGTTGGGCAACAGATACCGACGTAAACTTCAATCCACAAAAAAATAAAATAAAAGCCAACATTCACAATAACACGAGAATATACGTGGTTCGGCTGACTACCTACGTCCATGAGTAAAAAAAATCAATCCACTATACGCAAATAGGGATTACAAACTCACTCTCAATCTCACAATATCAGTCTATAGCCTCAAATTGAGCCTCTGTCAATCTCTCTATACTTTTTCTAACATCTTAATCTGGGCATATCAAGTATATTCCATGAGTTTTTCACACATATATATGATTTTTGTTATAACCTAGTATATATACTAGGTGAAAAAACCAACAGCTGCAACCCTAGCAGCAAAAAATAAAATGAAAAATTAGTATTAGGTACTTAAAGTAGCAGCGATTTATTTTTTATCTACCAACAAAATTTTTAATGCGCGAGTTCCAATTTTAACGCGTAAGATCCAATTGGACCCTAGAACAAATAAATTTATCTGTACATTTTCAAAATATGTATAAAGTACACAGGTAAATTTATTTTTCTTGCATAAACAAGCATACAAATAAATTTATCAATGCGCTTTATACGTGTTTTGAAAAGGTACACAGATAAAATTATCCGTCATGCATAAATAACTATACAGATATACAAGACAGATAAATTTATCGGTATAAAGAACACTGTGTCTTTTTAAAAAACGTATAAAACACACAGATAAATTTATTTGTCTTGCATTAAATAAGACGACAGATAAATTTATCTGTATGCATTATATATAAATTTATCTATTTGTATTAAAATTATCTGTGTCATAGGCGATTGGAACTTGCGCGTTAAAAATTTTGTTAGTGGACCTTACACGTTAAAACTTATTTTTTTGGACCTTTGGCTGATAGCCCCAAAATAAAATACTTTCTCATGCAGGCTGCTTGAGCATTTCCTTATTTCTCAAGTTGACTCGATAAGTCAAAAATATTACTCTTGGTATCTCTAGAGAAACATGCAGATTGCTCAAGTGGGCTCACACCGTTCGAGCGATCAGTCCTGGCAATTGATTTTTTCTTAATCTCTTGATTCCACGCACTATCCAAACGCTCTTCCAGACAAAAACGCCAAAATTTCAAGACACCATACCAAATAGTTTCTTTGTTCTATTTTTTTTTTGCTGCTCATCAAAAAAAGATTTTCTATCTTGAAAATTACATATTTTTATGTTCCAATTCATTGAAGTTGGTTGAATTATGTAGCAAACTCAAAGAACAATAATTTTAAAATATATCTAAAAAAACCCTTAATTGCATTAATAAAAGAGAGAATTTTTGGAATTTCAATGGACGTATTCGAACAATGTCGCAATGCTTACTACTGAAGAATGGAGAAAAGAAAAATGATTTGTGGTCTGCTGATACAATTTTAATGCAACTTTGTGACTTGTGTTTTGAATATACTGATTTTTGTCCCAAAATATTAATGGTCCTCACTTTCATTGCAATATAAACTATTATATTATGCCCCGTTTAGGTGGTTTGCTTATTTTTCTTGTCAACAAATAAGCCAAATATCATTTAAATCGCCCCGTTTGGGTGGTTTGCTTATTTTGCTTATTAACAAATAAGCAAAATAAGCAAACCATAATAAGCAAAATAAGCAAACCACCCAAACGGGACTTGTGACTTAATTGCTTATTTGCTTATAAGTCAATTTATTTGACTTATTTAACTACCTAAACGAGTTTATTTGGTTTATTTGGCTTATTTGCTTATTTCTTTATTTTTTGCTTATTTAGTTATCCAAACGACATGGTTTATTTTTTGGCTTATAAGCCAATAAACAAATAAGAAAATAAGTAAAATTATCCAAACGAAGCGTATGTCTCGAAATTTTTTGGGTCTTGAGTATTTTAATAATCAAATGTATAATAGTACATTAATTTGGAAAAAATGGCATAAACATTTTGGGACAAAAAATTTCATCTCGTTGATAATACATGTCGGTTGCAACTCTACACCTGATTCCAGTGTTTCGAACCATGACGCCGTAATACAATCTTTTTGTTTTGAAAACTTGATATTTTTTATTTTAATACATTGGTTGCCGTTTGATCGCCGTAATACAATCTTTTGTTTTGAAAATTTTATAGTTTTTTATTTTAATACATTGGTTGCTTTTTGATTGTATAAGAACATTAAAAAATGACAATTTCGATACATTATTTATTGACTTTCAATATATTAAGACAGAGAAACAGAGAATCCCATGTCGTTACGAAGTAACATCATTGACGCACAAAGACAGCACATGATACTCTATTTATCAACAAAAATATTATGTATTTAGAAAAATTATGAAGAGTTTTATCTCGAATTTAAAATTAATGGTTCAAATTTATATTTTTTAATCAATTCAATTAAAAAAATTATTTTTTTCACATTTTTAATCAATTTATGTCGTGTAATGTGAGAAATAAATAATCAAACATTCAATCTCAAAACACGAGATTTTTTACGAAGAAAACCCAACTTGAGTAAAAAATTACGGAACTAATCTTAGTTCAGGTAAATCAAGCGCTAACCAATTAAACAGTTACAAGACATTCACTTACATACTTTGATTGAATCAACAATCCAAACACTTTAAGCTATCTTGTCGAATTCACGTGCGCCATTTTTCGTTCCACACTTGATCACCACAACAACGAATTCTCAAAATTTTACAAGTATTATATCCTCAATATTTTTACACTGGTAGAATCCTCTGTCAGTAACCTTAGAACGCTTTTTAAGTTGAACACGAATAATCTCAGATTTTTTAGAACTCGAAAGAAATTTCTTATATGCTTTAGAATATCTGATTATTGAAGTGAAGAAGTTAATTTTCATGGCTGGTCTATTATCCTATTTATAATATCAAAAGCCAAGCAATTAGAGTTTCAATCCAATTAAAACTGTTTAGGATCCGCTCGAGTGCACTTGGGACCGCTCGAGCGATCATGTACCAGATTACTTTCTTCTTCCACGATTTGACGTGTACTTTCAACCTTGTCACTTGTATTTTAATCTTCTCGCTTGAATAAAAATCTAATAAAAGATTACTAATCCAACTAAGACCTACAATTCAATTAATTAGACAACTATTAAAAATCCAAATTAATTAGGAATTCTATGATTATCCAACAATTACAATTCTAATTCACTTAGGAGTTTTAGAATTACTCCAATACCTAAATTGCCATACAAATAAAAGACTTTAATTATAAATTAAATTTTTAACAGATAATATGCCTTGTTTATCGGTAAGTTTTTTTCTTTGTTTGTGTTCATAAAATTTTTGTATGGAGATATATTTTAAGAAATTTTTTTGAGTAACTCTTCAATCTAAATATTTTTTAATTATTAAATAAAAATATTACGCTTATAATTTTAGATATTCGTCCCATTTGAACAAGAATTCTAACTTGAGCCGACTAAAGGTGTCCAAACCAACTTATGTTTAGCATATCATTGTAATAATATTAATTTGTAAACAACATATGATATTTTCTAGCAGTAAAACATATGGCATACTTGGAGTGTTGGATTGAAATAGCATAAATTAGATATTATAAGACTACGAATCCCGGGATATCAAATTCTTCATATTAAATATCATATTTTTATTTTTGTCATTAATTTGTTTGTTTACTACATCGGGTAATTACTTATCATATACAACTTAATTCATTTTTTATTTATTTTTATAAGGAATAGATAAAAATAATAATAATTTGATGGCAAAAATATCCATATAAATAATTTGACATTCATTTTTGGTAATTTTCCTTAATTTTGTTTTCAGTTTCGCGGTAACAATAACCTTATCGTTACCTATCTATTAATATCCAATTTCACATAATAATTATTTTTTTATTTTTTTATTTACTTATTTATATTTTTATAGAAATTATATATATATATTGATCCTCAGACCCCATGATCTCTAGAACCCAGAACCCTGGACCCTCGGGACCCCAAGATCTACCGGACCCCTGTAGCCCCATGCCTCGAAAACCCCAGACCCTAGGACCCTGTACTCCCAGACCCAGACCCCTGGGACTCCAAACCCCTAGATTCCCGAACCCCCGAACACCCAAGACCCTAGGACTCTAGGTCCCCAGACCCCAAAATTCCTAGGACCCCGGACCTTAAACCCTAGGGACGACTCTATAGTCCCAAGCCTCGAGACCCTGGAACTCTAGGGACTCGAACTCCAGACCGCTGGCAGATATTTGAGGTTAAAGATGTCGAGCGTGGTGAATGGCTAAGAGTAAACAAAAATTGCTAGAGCTATTAATTTGAGGTTTATATAGAAGTGTAAATAAGAAATTTTACATTTAGTCCATGAGACTTGTTATTTTGGAATTATGTATTCTATTCCCCCCACGGGACTAATTATCTCCAAATTCGTAAAATTGGGAGTGATATAAGATAATTTGTCCCACCACTATTTTAGTAAACAAACATGAGATTAAATACACAAGTATGGCTCACTTTAGAAACTAGAGAGTGTAGAAAGACAGTGAGACTCAGTTTGAAGCTACAGATACTATAAGTGAAAGAGTCAACCTTATAATTTTTGTTTCTACGTATAATAGATTGTTTTCTTCTCTCTTGTGAAGATAGGTAGCCAACCAAATCACATATATTGTCTCGTTTCTTCTGCTTATTCTTATTTTTTATCTTACTTTATGTGAATTGAAGTCGTTGCTCCTATCTCGTCGCGTTAGGAAATTTGAGCCTAAATTCCCTACACGTACTCCCATGGCGTCAATTGTTTTATGTTAATATTTTATTATTGATATGAAAATATCATTTGTTGAATTAGTACGAGGAAAGCGATCAATAATTTTTTAAAAATTTAAAGATTTTGTTCAACAGAAATTATTCAGTAGGTCTAGCATATCAAATGATGATTCGTGAACTCAATAATATAGAATTATTAAAAGATCAATAATTGTGTATTGTTTGGTTATTTAGAGGGCCCGGTACGTTAAGTAAGGTAGCAAGAAAATAGATTCAAGAGATGCATTTAAAACTTCCCAAGACTAAATTCAAAAAATGGTACCCATTATTTTTGTACCTAATAGAATTTAATGATTGCAAAAAAATATTACGATAATGATAAAGAAAAAAAATACGAAAAAATGAGAGATTACGCGATGAAAATAAGACAAAACTTCAATACACGGTTTAATTTTTGGTATATAATATGCACTTTATAAATCTTACAATATAAATTTATAATTAAATGACAGAGATTACTAATAAAAAAAACAATACAAATTCATAAATCAACGAAAATTTAGAAATTTAACTATAAAAATTTATATAATTCGTTTAACCCACAACTCGTAATTTAATATTTTAAATAATACTTTATGATTTTAAACTCAGATATTCATAATTTTAGTCAAAAAAATCTCATAAGTAGATACCATATATTGCAAAAACTGTGATGAGTATTGAAGATTTTCCCATGAATAATATAAATGGAAGATTTTAGCAAAATGAAAGTTGAAATTTTATTAAAAAAACTAACACAAATAAGGTTTGGTAAAGATTTACATGTAAAAATTCTAAGTTCTGAGTCACTAAATAGCAAAATTCTACAGTGTGCATTATTTTTTATTATTTTGATTTTAGTTTTAGTTACCATAATTTTTAACTTTAGTTATGATCATTTTAAGCTATACTGTGTTTTTCATAATCAGTTATAGTATGCACTTAGTTGATTATTTTTTAAATTTTAATTATCTTAACTTTATTTTTGGTTATGACAATTTTAGATTCAGTTATATAATTATTTAAATTTAAATTTTAAGTTATTTTAATTATACAAATTTATACTCAATTACAATGGCCTTGTTTGTTTTTTGGATTATGTTTGCATGAATTGAATAGGGTGGAATTGTATATGGGATTAAAAGTTATTATAATTAAGTAAAAAATTTGGATCAATAGGTAGGATAGGTGGTGAAATTATAGATGATATTAGAATGTATTAATAATACAATAATTAAGGTTTGTTTGGAATCACTTAAAAGTTAATTTTTTTTTTATAAAAAAGTCGACATTTGAGCAATACCATTTGGTTTTTTAAAAAAACTAACTAATTTTTTTTAATCTCTTTTTCTAAGAAAAAAAAACTTGCATGTATTCCAAACACACTAATTTTTTTAAAAATAAAATTACTATGATACCCTTAATTAAAAACGCCATCATTCTAATAAAAATAAATAAAAAATCATGTTAATATTTTAAACACTATAACTTAAAAATAAAAAATAAATTTTTTTTAAACATTTTAATAAAAACCGAAGAAGAAAACAGCTACTATATAAAATTATTTCAAACATCTTTTTTTTTTTTAAAGTTAAATTTTTTAAAAATCAAGCATTTTAGACCTCCAAAGGCTAAGATTAAAAAAAAAAGGATAAAGAATTGTTGCTCCCGAGAATTATGTATTGTAAAATTATTTATGTATATGTTTTTGCTTGGCATAAAATACGAGATTGGATAATGAGAAATAAAAGCAAAAAAATATTGAGATATAATTATTTTTAGCTACTATGTACTATCATAATAAAATAATAATTCTTTTAGCTATTACTTGTACTAATATAATAAGAAAATAATTATTTTTAGCTATTTTTTGTACTATTGTAATACAAAACAACCAAGTTGGGTGACGACTTTTGTGATATTTTATTTATAAAATTTTTTTTAAAAAATAATTTAATATTTTTATCTATATAATTTCATTTAAAACAATTAAAAAAATAATTTAAATTTTTTTAATTTCTTACAATTTATGACGCACGCACAACATGTGAGCACGACTGCTAGTATTAAATAATGGTCTTGAATGAATAAAAGTTGTTTATTAGTTTATTAGTTTATTTTTCATCATAAATTTTTTGTCTTTAATGAATTTTTTTTATTATTTAGTTTAACTATTATACTTTTTGGATTCATTTCATTGAGACAAATTGGAAAAGTAAAAAATTTTGATCAAAATATAATAAAAAAATTCAAAAAATATCAAAAATAAATCAATAAGTCAAATCGAATGATGCTTATTTTCGTTTTTAGTGGACTTTTTTTTTATCTTTAGATTAAAATATTTTACTTTTTGAATTAATCTTATTGAGCCGATTTTAAAAAGTAAAAAGTTTTAATTAAAAAATTTAAAAAATTTAAAAAAAAAAAAAAAAACAAAATATTGCTTATTCGTCCGTGCAGGGCTAATATAACACTTCAAAAAATTTAATAGAAAAATATTTGCCGACTAAACTAACAACATACCAAAAACATATGAGGGGCCACCTCATTTCCATTTTAAATTTGATTTCTAGCTAAACAAACAAACGAGAAAATAAATTTCACAAAAATAGTTAATGCAATATAATCTCAAATTGTGGAGAAATCAAACCAAACCAAAACATGTACAATATGTTCTAAAATAATGACTCTAACTGGAATAATAGTTTTATTTATTTATTTTTAAAATATTTTTTAATTATTTGATTAGACTTTTATATTTTTAAACTTTTTTCGTCGAAAGAATGTGAAAAAATCTAAAATATAAAAAATGAGAAAATATAAAAATATGTCAAAATAGGAATGACAATAAAAATATGTCAAAATAGAAATGGCAATAGAGCGGGTTTGGAGCGAGGGTATATTCCTCCATCCCTATTTTGTTTATTAGCGAGACAGGATCAGGAGAAAATAATCGGAGAAGTGGCATGGCATGGCAGAGACAGGAACGAGAGCAGGAGCGTAACAAAAAATATATTTTTCATTTTAAAAGAGATTAATATTAATAATAATGACATTATAAAATATTAAAATAATAATATTGATCATTGACTAGAATTAAAAATAAAAAAAATAAAATATTAAAATAATAATATTGATCATTGGTTAGAATTAAAAATAAAAAAAATAAGAAATGCAAGTAAAAATTTAAAAATAAATATAATATTTTTGTATTTTAGTTCTATTATATTGTTAAAAAATAAAATTTATATGCATATTTATATATTTAATTTATTTAATCGAAAGCGAGACATGAGTTATAAATATCGCCTCTTATTTATTACTTAACAGATGCGAAAAAAAATCGTTGCCATCCTATGTCAAAATAAGTCAAAATAAGTGTTGTTACTTATTCACGTCTTTATTGATTTTTTTTTTTTTTAACTAAATTTTTATTTATTTATTTTATTGAGATAATTTCTAAAGAAACTAACCAAACCTTTGTTTGGTAACCTAGTTTAAATTAAATTTTTTATTTTTTATTTTTTGGCTTTAAAGTAAAATAAATAAAAAGAAATTGTTTACTAAAAAATTAATTTTAAGTTACACATAAAAAAATTGTAACTTGATAATTGACTTCTAAAAAAATCTAAACAAAATCAATTAAAAACCTAACTTTAAATCCAAAAAATAAAAGAAATTAAAAAAGTGAAAAAAAATAAAAGAAATTAGTCCTTGTGCCCGTACTAGTTAACTTGTTACATAGATTTTTAATTATTATTTAAAAATTATTTAAAAAATAAACAAATATAACGTAAATTAGCCTAAATGGGGTTCAGCATATTCAGATGGTATTTGGTATTATTAAAATTAATAATTTATATATTATAATTTATAATAAAAATTATAAATATTTAATAAAAATTATAATTTATAATTAA
>JAOTRH010219191.1:0-10593 GCA_034768845.1 Heliamphora exappendiculata
GGGTGATTTTAGGGGTGGAATAGTGATTTTAGAGTGAATTAGGTGGTTTTGGTTAAACATAAACTAAAATTTTAATTTTTGGATTAATTTGATGTACAATTTAAACTTGAAAGGTGATTTGTGATATTTTAAAAATCAGAAAGGTGGTCAGTATAATTTATTTTTTTTTCTTCTTTTTATTAGTGCGTTTGACGTTTAGGATAATCTTTTTAGGGCACATTTTTTCTTTTTTTTTTCTGTCTTTTAAATGTTTAATATATTTTTAAATTACAATATTTTAAGATACGGACACAAATTTTTTTATTTTATTTTAAGAGTAAATTAACTTTTTAATTAGGGTATTATTATTGAAGGGGATTAGTTCCAACAGGCATGGGCCGACCATCAAAGGAATAATGTTAAATGACCTTAGTGTTAAAAATTATTATTATTATCCAATATTAGATTCACATTGTGGCAACTCTAGAATTTTTTTGATAAGGTAGACATGTACAAACTTAAATTTTATGAATTAAATAAAATTCTCACTATCAATATATATTATCTACTTGTAATAATTTTATTAATCTTTTTAAACTTCTTAAATCTCAAAATAAAATAAAAATTCAAATGTGATATTTTAACAAAAAAATACATAGATACTTGTGAATATTACTTGAACGTTTTAAGCAAAATATTTTCAAGTCTTTTGAGCAATTAGTATTCAAGATTATGAGTTATTAATACAGACAAAAATTTGTACGAAGCTATACATGCATGTAAATTTTTTTTTTTTCAAGGTATTCAATTGAATACTCTCAACTATACATAATGCCACCCCTAAATTTTTACTCTTTTATTTTATGTCTCAAGGTATTCGGGCTAGTTTATACGTAACTTGATTAATAT
This sequence comes from Heliamphora exappendiculata, assembly GCA_034768845.1. Lineage (NCBI taxonomy): Eukaryota > Viridiplantae > Streptophyta > Magnoliopsida > Ericales > Sarraceniaceae > Heliamphora > Heliamphora exappendiculata. The sequence continues at coordinate 889 of JAOTRH010219191.1, forward strand.
TTGAAAGATCAATTTTACCGTCCATTTGTAGGAATCCAATTAAAATTAATGTTTTACTTTATATAAACTTGACTTCAAAAAATTAATAACACTTAAAAAATAATGAATCTAAAATCTTAAAATTTAAACAACGTTAAATTTGCGGCTCATGTGAAAGTGGAGCGGTGGAGGATGGACAACTACCCCCAAAGTATTATATTATACCACTCATAAGTGTAGTTGACCAAAGTATTTATATAAAAAGTCATATGTACTTAAAAAAGAAAAAACAGAATTAAGTAGTGAGAACTACATCGATTGTAATAGTATCAACTTTATGTAATTTTTTCGACTATCATATGAATTAATTTAATAATATAAAAATATTGATATTTAAATAATGCGTACTGTCAATTTATATAAGATCAACTTTAAAATTGTGCATTGAAAAAGGAATAATGTGTCAATATCATGTTATACATAATTAAATATATTATTATTATTAAATATTATCATTTTTTTACAAACAATGTCTCTATCAAATTCCTGATTTTTTTAATCATAAAAACTTTGACCATGTACCGGTTTGATGTGAATATTTTGATGAGTTTAATTTATTGAATTGAATATGAAAATGTAAGATTAATTCGAAAGAATTTAATCATATTTATCATCCTATATAAAAAAAAAGGAGCAAATTATTTTAATATGCATTGAAAAAGAAAATAGTGTGCACAATTTAAGATAATTATTCTGGACATATGCTAAATATTTTGAGTAAATGTGCATTAAAAATAAAGTAAATTGATATAGAATATGTAATTTTTGATTTCAGACAGTTATATATTTTTTAAGACAAATTAATGGGATATTTTAAAACAATAATGTGTTTTGAAAAGAAAATAAATCCATATGTATGAAGTATATATTTTTTAATTTGAGATAGTCAAATATCTTTTAAAATAATATTTTAATTCTAAAAAAAGTAAATATCTTAACATAAATTCAAGAATAATTAATTCTGACTAATAAGAAGATGACATATGAATTGGTTTAAATTGTTGGGATATGTATTTGATTTAGAAGTATCCAAAATCAAATTTCAAACTATATGAATATATTAGCTAAAAAAAAACTCTATACATATACTAAGGTAAATAACTAATATAATTAAATAATTTATTTTAATTAAAAAATAAAGTTTGGATCAATCACACGATGGTATATGAATTTCTTTTTAAAAAATGATAAAAATAAATTGAGAGTTTTAAGCACCAAAAAAATTAGAATGTTTTACTATATAATAATAGATAAATATATTTTTTAATTTAAAATAATCAATACTTTTTAAAGAAATTAGGATGTTTTACTCAATAATAGATAACTATATTTTTTAATTTGAGATAGTAATACTTTTTTAAAACAAATCGATGGTATATTTTAAAAGAATAATATACATAATTTAAGGTCCGTGCTTTAAAAATAAAATAAAATAATATAAACATATATTTCTTAATTCGAAATAATCAAACATATTTTAAGACAATAATTTTTAAAGAAACTAACTTTTTAATCGAACAACTTTTTTAAAAAAACTAATGTGTAAACTAATTAACAAATAACTTTTTAATTAAAGAAAACTTTTAAACTGTTTTTGCTATATAAAATGGGTAGAGGAGGAGGGGACCAGACGTAACAGCCCTCTAGGCCTGATCATAGAGATTCAAAATTCGCGACGGGCCCTAAAAGGAATGAAAGAGCCATATCTATATTTTGTTCCACAAAAACATCAATGAAACTCCGTCGGTTGTATAAGAAAGTTATTTGATACTTTTGAAGTATTATGCAGGTGATATTATATGGTATTTTTGATAAATAAATAATTACAACTTATATAATATTAGCTACTCTTTATTTCTTAACTACTTAATAAATATGAATTATTATATTTTTATTATAAAATTTATTGTTATCATATTAAATAAAAATAGCACGTAAACTTGTCAAGTAAAATTTTAAAAGCACTAAATAATTACTCGTTGTATTGAGGCTGTACAGGAGTTAAAGAAAAACTTTTAAACTTTGGTTTTTTTTTAAAAACTTAAAAAACTTTTAAATGGCGTGCTGCGCCTAAAAGATCAACACGCTATACGAATGGCAATTTTTCTCACCCCGCCCCGACTCTGTCCCATTCTTTTTTCGATTAGTAAAAAAATTTTCGCATTCAATAACAAACGGGGTGGGAACAGTATTTGCTCTTCTCGCCTCATTTTTTTCCGTCCCGTCCCCCGATTACATAAAATAAATATTTTATAAATATAATAAGTCTAAAATATTAAAATATTATATTTATCTCTAAATTTTTTATTTTTTATATTTTGTATATTTAGTTATATTAACTCATCAACTATTATTTTTTATTTATTATATTATTTATAACATTTATTAATATTATTCTTTTAAACTTTAAAAATCATACTTAAAATATCCCCGTACCTGCCTCGTTCCTCGCTATTTTTTCAATATTTTTTTTCGTTTTCGTCCCGATCAAATAAGGGGTAGTGATGGAAAAACTAATCCCCGGCTCCGTGCGTCCCATTGTCATTCCTAGAACGCTCGTGCTGCGCCTTGTTTGGTATATTTTTCGAATAAATTTTTATGATCTAATTCGTTCATTATGTATAACTCGTCTAATTTATTTAATATACAAAATTTTTGATTCTTCTGATATTTGTATCTAAATAATTGAATAAGATCTCCTAATGTTGTTATATAAATAAATAAATAAAAATTATAATTTTAAAAAAATATTGTTAAATAAATGTCACTCAATCACCTAGTTACATATATTAGCTGAATTTAAAATTTTACATGCTAAATAAATTTGACGATTTTTACATAATAAACGAATTAAATCATAAAAATGTATTTAAAAAATATACCAAATAAGATGCAGCACGAACGTATTGCCATTTTAGATGTAGGACGCTTCTCATCCCTTTAAACTGGAATGGGGAGAGCGTATTGCGCTTCAATGGGCAGCATGCTCGTGTTGTGTTTTAAATGGCACGTTTTTGAACCATTTTTTTGATATAATCCGTTCATTATGTAAAATTTGTCAAGTTTTTTTGTTATGTAAAAAATTAAATTCATCGGATGCCTATAGTTAAGTGATTAAATAACATCTTCTAATATTATTTTATAAATAAATAAATAAAAATTATAATTAAAAAAATATTATTAAATAAATACTATTCAATTATTTAGTTAAAGGTATTCGATAAATTTGATTTTACTCGTGTTAAATAAATTTGATGAATTTTACGTTATAAATAAATTAAATTATAAAAAAATATTTAAAAAACATATCCTTTACAGGGGCGCAGCACGCACCCCGGTCCTGGTTGCTTTTTAACTGTCAAAAATAGCAGGGGCATTGTTATTTTTTACGTGAAACATGGGGTAAAGGTAAAGGTACAACGTGAAATATATATATATATATATATATATATATATTTTGGTGTGTGTGTGTTAAACAACGGGAAATAGATAACTTCACGCAATGCGTCGTGTGGTAGGCTGCCACGTGTGTACCAAAACTGCCCCTACATTGATTGGCCATTGCTGCTCCGCGACAACCTTTTTTTTCACTACTCCCGGCATTGCCGTGTCTACTCGGTAATTATTTGGTGCTCCACAGTATCACACGATGCTTTTACTTAATTTTAAAAATAATTATTTATTTTTATTAAATAAGTAGAGATAAAAAATAATTTACATAATATAGGTGACGAGTATTTATTTATTATTAGTTCTTCGCACGTGATTATCAAATTTTAATATATATTTAATTTTGATTTACAAATAATAATAATTATTACATTGTAAAAATTCATATTTTAAAATATATATAATAATTAATTGTAATGAGGCTTACCAAAATAAAATAAAAAAACTTTAATTTAATGTGTAAATTGAATAAGAAATTTAGTTGCAAGAGTCAAATATTAATTTTTTTTATTGTTTGTAAGACTCGCAACATTTGATACAATATTTAATATGAAATTTAAATATTAATTGTATTTGATAGATCTTGATGAAGAAATTTTAAAATATATTTCTTATAAAAAATAAGTATATAGGTATAATAAAATTTTTAAATTTTAAAAAATATATAAGTTTATTTAGCTAATAAGCAAAAATATAAAAGGCTATAAATTTGTTAAGCAAAAATCCAATAAACCAAATAAGCAAAACTAATAAAAATATATATATATTTAGCTATAAATCAAAAGATAATAAGCCAATTTTAAACCTCTATTCAAACAAAATCTAAATTTTATATATTACACAGATGGAATGTACAAAATTAATTAGTTTTGAAAAAAAAGAAAAAAAAGTAAGTACAAAAGTTAAATATGAATTTTTATATAACCTGTAATATTTAATATGACATTTTATTTAACAATTATAAACATACAAAAATAAAAAATAATTATGATATTTTGTTTCTAAACTCAAATATCGTAACAGCGTGAAAAAATAATTGTATTTAGTGATTGTCTCCTAATTCAATCCTAATTATTAAAATACAAATCTTATTGCTAATGCAGGAAAGTAACATTTTTTTATTGTTTTTCACGTAATACAATAATTAAACTGATTGTGTATCCTAATTCAATCCTAATTATTAAAATACAAATCTTACTGTATAATTATTACAATTCATTCGCCCAATATAACTAATATAATTCAATATTTTTATGTATCTAATCTCTTCAAAAATCAAGCCTTGCCTTTTTTTTTGTGGCTTTTAAAGTATGTGTGTGGGATATAAGAACGTTTTTTTTCTTTTCTATAATAGATTTGACCTTTTGTATTTAGTGTAATATATGAATATTATTTTTAAAAAGTTCAATCATTTATGGTAGTGTTTGGCCAAATTTCTACTGCTAGCTTTTAACTATTAATTTTAAGTATAAATTATAATCTTTTCCAAATACTCTCAACTTCTCATACAATTTTTAATTACTTTTTTATTTATTTTAATTACAAGTTACAATTTTTATCAAACACTCATAACTTTTATTATAAATTACAAGTTATAAATTACTAACAGTATCATTCCAAAATACCCAATATATATATATATATATATATATATATATATATATATACACTTGTTTTGTGCTCGTGTCTCAAGACACTATTATTATTTTTTTTAAATTACTCGTACATTTTAATAATTTTTTTAAAAGCTTATGTTACTATAAATAAACCATATTAAAAAACACAAAAAAGTGTAATACATAGATAATTATTTTAAGTATTTAATTTTTTATAAAAAAATTAACAAAGTTCTATCTGTTTTTTAGATAATTCCACGGTTTGACCGTTCACAAAATAACATGTAATTAAAGCAAGTAACACAATACATACAGGCTTAGCCTGGATCCCAACAACAAATTAAAAAGAAAAATTAATCAAAGCTTAACATTAGAGATTTTCAATTTAAGAAACTAATATAGACTAAATCAAAATCTATACAATATTTTATACCTTTAGCCTTGGTTTAAAGAAGAAACATTAGATTGGAATGGAAGAATAATAGGCTTCCTCTTAAACACCGCTAACCTAAACATTGTATAAATTTTTTAGATTGAAAAAATAATAACCTTTCACCATTTTTTTTTAAGTTACTCGTGCATTTTAATAATTTTCCTAAAGCAGCAAAAAGAACAATAGAAAGAAATTAGGGGTCATGGGAGAATGAAGAATTAGACTTTTAACGATTTTTAAAAAAATATTCTAAATGTTAAATTTTTTTAAAAAATTGGCAAAATTCTTTATATTTTTCGAATAATCCAACGGTTTAACCGTTTACAAAATAACATGTAATAAAAGCAACAAATGCAATATATGCATGCTTTGCTAGATCCCAACCAAAAACCACAACTCAATTATATATTATAGTCTATTAGCCATTGAACAAAGCATGAAATGAAGTTGTTCAACACAAAAAACGAAAAAAAAAACGAAAAAGTACTGTCAAATACCACACAAAACTTCCTAATATAAAATGGATATAGTTCAAAAGTAAAAAGTACACGTTCATCAAACGAATCAAATGCAATGTAACAAACCACTATTAATGGACTTGAAGAAAAATGCGTATGTCAATACTCATTTGAAATCTTTAAAGAAGAAATTAATTTTTTTCTTAATACCTAAAGTGAAAAGCAAACATCTACCAATTTCATCTTGAGGAGAGAGAGTGTTATCCATAAAAGAACTGCCCCAACCCATTGAATCCGTAATAAAGACCCCATGGCCTTGAGACACAACCAGATGTATTTTTTTCCCTCTTAAACACGCGAGAGTGTAGACTGTGTAAGTATCAAATACCATGATTGTCAAGCTAGTTAGCAAAAGAAAAAAACAACTAAAAACAATTAAATAAAAATTATAAAATAGAACACAAAATTAGAATGAAAAAGCTTCAAACCCACCAGCTTGAGACTCTCAGACATACTGCCCGGCATCATTGTGCATTGAGGTCACTACGACCTTTTCGGCAACCAAGTAAGCAGAGTAGAATCCAACATCAAATTGCCCAATCATGCTCGCATTCGCACCAGCAGCAAGAGCTTCCATGAACTCTTTGGTCCCATACTTCACAATTGTATCAAGATTGTTCACCAAACCTGAATCCATTAAAATATTTAGTTATCAAAGAGTTAACTTAATGGTAATTACGGTGAAATTAACACACACCAGCCTTTATCATGCCGGTTCCACAATCAATGACAGTTAATGTGTTGTTGATCATGTCAGGAATAATGTGAATGAAGAGCTCCAGTTGTAAATCTTACTTTTTAACAGTAGTTTTCATTTGTTCTTTAAAAAACCCAACAAATTTCAATCATATATAATGTTCGAAGGCTTTAGAAAACTGAATTCACATTAACAATTGAGCAAATGTATGGTTACAATGCTTTGCAAATATTGGTTCACATATAATGTCTTTTTTTACAAAATATGAGCATGCCTTTAACAAAATGGGTTTTGATAAAAAAAAATTATATGCCTCTAAACTTGCTATTTCAAGAAGTCTTTGAACAGTCAATAATTATAAATACATATATTCAAACTTTATAATTCATAAATTGTATATACCAAAAATAAGTATAAATGTACATTTCATATTTATATAAGAAATACGAATCAAACATAGTGTGAGTCCAAAATTACCTTATTACATTGCATTGTAGCATTTCGATCGTTTTGATCTTTCTAAGCTACATAGCCTTTTCAACCCAATACTACAAAAGTCCACTTAAATCATTAGCATAAATTATACCCTTTGTTTAGAGTTGACATCGATTAGCCCCAGCAAATTATAATAACACTTCCGAATAAACAATATTTGTCGTCGAATCTGACTCACCTTTGGGGAGGAGGACACTTATGCAATCAAAAGATGTGCATTTGGATAATGCCACATATAGTTGACCATGACTGAATACCAGTGTTCGCAAATCAACTCCAACAAATTTCACAGATTGACCTTGTGACTTATTAATAGTCATTGCAAATGCTAATCGAATTAAAAATTGGCGTCTTGTCATTCGAAAAGGAAATTCTGAAGATGAAGGGATCAAAGATATTCTTGGTATAAAGACGAAGTTTCCAGACTTTTCTCCACTTAAAATTTAAGCTTTAATTATTCGAGAAGAACATCTGACCACCATCATTCTTGTTCCATTACAAAGTCCATCATTCGGCGCGATATTTCTTAACAACATTACATGGCAACCCACTTTAAAATCTACCTTAAAATGTGGTAAACCTGGAGGATCCGATGAATTTAAATACTCATTAGGGTAACGGTTTGTAATGGAATGATCAATTACGTCATCTTCAGACATCTTATCAGCAGCTAAATAAGTGAGCATTTCTCCAAGAAAGATATTCAATGCAGCAACGTTTATAGAACTGACATCCTCATTTCGAGCAGAAAGAATTGTGCGTTCCGTCAAAAAAGATGGAGTCAATGTATTTGGCACATCCAACTGTGGATAAACTATAGAAAGCAATTCGCTAAGATCTTAGCATTTTCGTACAGTTGATGGGAGTTGCACATTTTCTCAAGGGCTTGAACCAATCTAAACAAACAAATCAATCAAGATACATGAATGTAAACAATTTTCATAAATTCAAAATCAGCAATTCACAAAAGAAAATGTTCATAAATTATTACCTCCATCATGAACTTTGCAAAAGTAGCATTTTTAATATTAGTGGGATTCGATCGCATGTTCATATCCAAAGTCAGTATTTGTATATCTTTCCATAGATGAGAGTGCCTCAAAGATGCATTGACAATTTGCTCACGAACGCCTTTCGTTATAACTGGTAAGATTTGTCGAAAGTCTCCACCGAGAACAACCGTGATACCGCCAAATAGCTTTTCAGTATTGCATATATCCCGAAGTGTGCAATCTACCGCTTCAACACAATATCAATGTTGCATGGGCACTTCATCCAAGATTATGAGTTTTGTTTCTCTAAAGAGCTCTGCTTGCAATGATTGCTTAGTGAACCCACAAACAATATTATCTAACACATCCAATGGAATAGAAAATGTTGAATGTGCTGTGCGACCTTCTACCAATAGCAATGACGCAATCACAGACGATGCAACAGTAACAACAATATTTCCAAGGTTACGACATTTCGTCGATATTGTATTATACAAAAATATTTTACCTGTTCATGCACCTCCATTCAAGAAAAAAACCATTCTTTTGTTTTCCCACACAAAAGAAGTTATTGCATTATAAGCTGTACGTTGTCCATTGTTAAGGCGATCAATATCAATCTGTACATCTATTTGTTTTTCCTCAATATGAAGTTGTCGATGTTCTAAAATCAACCTGTAACCACTCACTGTACTCCAATTAACAGTTGGTTGTGGCATTGGAGGGAAGTCAAGTAAACTTTTTTTCGATTCTTGGAGCAATTCGTTAAGAAAATAAAGACCATAATCTTCAATTTGAGCTTCAGTGGGATTAGAAATGGAAAATAACATACGAATCTTGTGCCCAATATCATCGCAAATATGCATTGAGAATTGTTTCCACAATTCATACGGTGCTAACGGAGAGCACTGAGTGAGAATAACACTAAACAATCCTCGCAATTGGTACCCAATTTTCATAACTACAGCCTTTTCCAGACATTGAACCCATTCACCATCATCTTCCAAAAGACCTCTCGCAACACATGCTGATTTGAAGTTATCATGCAAAACATTATTAACTGTGCACAAGCATTCAAAAAATTGTGGTCCTTTGACAACAGTTAGTAGCAAACGTAGATAAAACATTTCACCACAATTAGGGCTAGCAAAGTACATTCTACCTATAGCATACCCAGTTATTCTTGGTTTCCATTTCCGTGTGGATTTGTCCCAAACAAAATGTTGTGAGAATTCTTGATAAGTAAATGCACATGCGTCTTCATTGGAAGCATACCAAGCAAAAAATTCAGTTAAAGTCGACTGTTGATTAGCAGTTCTAGATCTGATCGCGTCCAATGTTTCTGTTGGATTGGAAACAACACGATGCATTTAGGGCAAATGAAGTGTTAATCTAACAACCGTTGGCATCTCTTCGTGCAAATGATGACCAAATATTCGCCAAGCAGCCTCCGGCGGTCCAATAT
>JAOTRH010219202.1:0-10593 GCA_034768845.1 Heliamphora exappendiculata
ATTATATTGTTAAAAATCTACAGATTTATCAAATAAGATCTATATTGAGTATAAAATTATCTAAAAATAAATTTTTAAAAATTATAATAATTTTAAATTAATTTTTTGACTAATTACTTTTTTGACTTAAAATCACATTTAATGTTCACCAAATGAACCTTTTTTTATTTAGTTTAAAACGTTTTTAAATCAAAAAACTTAAACTTATAGACAAGTTGTCAAACAAGACTATAACCTGATGGGTGACAATGAGGCGGGGGCGAGATGGGGTGTGGTGTGTTTTCTCATTCTCACTTTGTTTAATGATGGGACAATAAGAAAGAATGTATTTTTTTTTTTAAAATATTAATATTAACAACAATGCCACAAGAAGATATTAAAATAATAATATTAATTAATAATTAAAATAAAAAAATAAAAAAAATAAAAAAAATAAGAAATAAAAGTAAGAGTTAAAAATAAGTATAATATTTTGTATCTTAATCCTATTATATTATTTAAAATATTTAAATATATTTATATAAAATATATTTAATTTATTTAATTATAAAAAAAAAATAGAGCTAAAAATACAAACGTTGTCTCCTACCCGATCCATACAAAATTGAACAAAAAATATAAATGAGACATTTGACAAAATTATTAATAGTAATTTTAAATTTTTTTATTAATTTTAATTATAAATTATAATTTTATTAAATATTTATAATTTTTATTAAAAAAAATATAAGTATTTTTTCTTTTAAAATTTTAATTAAAATTTATTATTAAATACTTACAAATTTTATTATAAACTAATGATGTATAAGCTATTGGAAATTGACCGCTCCAATCAGCAGAGGCTCGTTCACATTCCCTTTTGGAAAGCTCCGTTCTCCTTTCCGTCGAACCACTTGGTTTCTAGAGAAGAGAGAGAGAGAAGAAAAGGAAAGTGATAAGAAAAGGCGGAAAAGCTAGCGGGCGCGTCACTTCACTTGTGTTTGATTAGACGGTGCAGGCCGGCAATAGGCTGACCAATGTCTATACCTAGTTTTTTTTTATATATTAAATTAAGGCTCCAATTTATTTTTTGATAATTCTTATTTATTTATTTTTATGATTTAATTTTATAAAAATAAAATAAACTACTTTTTAGTAAAATATTTTATTTTATAATATTAAAATTGATATAAAAAAATAATATAAATTATTTTACAGTAATAATGCTAATAGCAAAAATAAAAATAAAAATAATAATAATATTGATGATAATAACAGTTGAGATAGTAATTGCAATAGTAATAGGGTGGCGGAGATAATGCAAATGGTGCCAAGTGGAGAGTACAACGGTGGAGTGCCAATTTGTATGAAATTGATCAAAGCTTGTGCTTTTTTATTTTTTTTATTTTGTATTTTTATATTTTTAAGTTTTATCATTAGCTTAAGATTTTTTTTTTCAATTTTAGGTTTCAAATATCAGTTCTAATTAATGTTCTAATCGATTTTCAATAAAATTCCATAAAAATTTATTTCAAATTCTATTTGTTCTCTATAATTTAGTTTTACTTAATGTTTTAATTAATTTCATAAAAAATTCATTTAAATTCAGTTCAATCTTTATTTATTCATTATTTAAAAACTTAAAAAATTGGTAAAGTATTTTTTATTGAAGCAAAAATCTAACACGTAACTTTTCTTTCGGGCTACATTTAATTGATCTAGTTAAAAGTTAAATTTGATACAATTCTTAATATAATTAAATGTAATCGCACGCTCACAATATATCAAAAGATTTGAAAAAGTATTGATGCAAAATACCAACAACTTTGTATAAATATTTATACGTTACGTATACATTATTCACCACATAATGAAGAGCAGTGGTTAATAATTTTTTTAAAATTTTACTTAAACTTCAACCTAAAGTTAGCATTGTTTTTAATTTTCTTCTAAAAGGAAAATTAGAACATAAAAAGGAAATAATATTTACACTCTTCTTTTGTTTATATTTTTTAACATGTGAACTGATAAAATTATTATTTAATGCAATACAATTTTATAAAAAAAATAAAAATAAATTTGTTCACCTGCTAAAAGACCAAAATGGAGTTTTTGCACATAAGGGGAGTGTAAAAATACTTCCCATCTTTAAAAAATGCTAAAAGAAGTTTTGATATTTATAAAAGCAATATGCCCCTCTTTTAAAAACATATTAAGATTAAATTTTTTTGTCTTCATACACCATTATATATACTTATTAACCAAAGCTCATTGAACTTCCTTTCCCAGGATCAAAAACTATCAATTAATCTATCATACTTTTAGATTTTTCTTATTGAGATGAGTCAAAAAAATAAAAAATTTTAACCAAAAAAAAATTAGAAAAGACAAAAATAAATAATAAGCCAAACTTTATGTTGTTTATTTTTTATCTTTAATGAACTTTTTTAATCTTTTAATCAAAAGAATTTACTTTTTTGAATTTTCTCATCTAGACAATTCATAATATTTTAAAAAATAAAAAATAAAAAGTAAGAAAATTTTCAAAAAGAATAAAAATAAACAAGAAACACAAATTAACCCAAACAGGAAATGACTTTATTGATGAACTTAAATTTCAAAAAGAATAAAAATAAACAAGAAACACAAATTAACCCAAACAGGAAATGACTTTATTGATGAACTTGTAGGAATGTCGTATCGTAACATATATAAAAAGCCAAGATTCCACGAGCATGCGTAGCAATTTGCGTTTTGAACTGGACTAGACTTTTTGATCGGCATGACATAGTAAACACTTGTTATCATAGGTTATATGAATCTTGCAATTAAACTTTATAGCCCAAGTTATATCACAATCTGTCAACATTTACGAGTAAAAAAGATAATTCGTTATAATAATATAAAAGACAATTATAAGACCAAAAATACTCTAAATTTGGCACGCATAACCTGTACCTCTAAACAAATATTATTTTTCTACCGAAGGGTTACATATGTACCAATTTGATTCACTCTCCATAAACCTTCAAGAATTCTAGTGTCTTTATTTATAGATAAATCCTAAAACTTTAATATCTATGTAATTATAAAATCATATTATCCTATATTACATTGGGTTCTAGTAGGTTTATAATTCCACCACAATCCAAATATATATAGAGTAAAATAAAATTATATTAGTTCGCAAAATATAAGACATCTACCCGACAAAATTAAATACAGAAGACTTTGGTAGCATTAATCAAAACTTTTCAAAAACAGTTTTTTTTTACCTTTTTAGTAATTTTTTAACATTAGTTTAATTTTTTATATACTTTTTAAATTTTGTCTCACCCAAAAATTCAAAATGTAAGCATTTTATATCAAATAATAAAAAAGATAAAAAGAAAAAAGACAAAAGAATATTTTTAGTCAAAATATAACTTATTATTTTTATCTTAGCGAACTTTTTCTAATATTGGTAAAAAAAAACTTACTTTCAAGATTTTCGTATAAGAAAGTAAAAAACATGAACACAAGTACACAACTATGTAAAAGCCATAAACATTCTATTTTGCCTAAGTTTCTGCTCTGTTCTTTTGTTTAGCTCCTCTCATATTTACGAGTAATTATTCGGCGCTTTTAGAGTACCATTTAATAATTTTACATAGTGTTACTATTTTATATTATAGTAATAAATTTTACGATAAAAATATAATAAATTATTTTTATTGTTAAAAATATTGAATTCAATTGGTTATTATTTTAGAATTATTGGCCATTATTCTAGAATTGATTTCTGAATTCAATTGACAATTCAATTGGCTATTCAAATAGTAATTGAATTTCAAAAATTAATACCATTCATTGATAATTGATTTCTCTTTTTAATTATGTGGTAACTCTCCATAAAAGAAATTCTTTATATACGTGCTATTCTAGTATTCTGAATATACACAGAACATAAGATAAGTGTGAAAAATCAGAATACAAGGAGAAGAGAAAGAGAGAGAGAGATCATATTACAATTATCTGTTATGAGAGAGAGAAAAAGACAGACGAAACGCGTTCAAGTAGCCGATCTTTGGTGGTATTTTAACGTTCGGATCAACTGTTTTATCATCGGAGAGTGATGCCGATGGAAAAATCTACAACACCCTTGGTAGACGATTAATCATTCTTAAGAAAACTGCGTTTTCAGAACTCGATTTGCATATTCTATTCATGTTATTTTTGTAATTTTGTTTTTTGTAAATTCTATTTATTGTAATATTTAAAAGTTAATAAATATGCATTTTGTGGACCACCATGCATTTTTTATGGCATTATATTTCTCTCAACAGTTGGGTGATTAAGAAATAAGAAAAAATTCATATAGTTTAAATTGTAATTATTTATTAGTCAAAAATACCACGCGACATTAACTGTATAGACTATAAGAGTACTTCATAATTTGCCCATATGTACTCCTCTTTTACTTTCATTCTCTTATTTCTCTTTTTTCTTATTTTTGCTTGGTTTATGTTCTCTTCTTTCCTTTTTTGGTGATGTTTTTCAAAGTGTGCAACACGTGTTCTTTTTCCTCTTATTATCGGTTTAAATATTATCAGAGATGATAATGGAACGGGACCGCGTCGAGCGAGATTGTAATATTTTATTTTCATTATATATTTTATTAAAACGTAAGCAAAATAAAGTAAGTTGAAAAGTGACCAGAGTGGAGTTATACTAGAGATATTTGTTAATGGTAAGAAAGAAAAAATATTAATAAGAGTGAGAAAGGAAATTTGACGAAGGATTATGGTTGTAAAGATGAAAAATTAAATGACAAAAACAAAAGATAAGATTAATATTTTTTGTATTATACTTTTATTATACTTTATTTTTTTATTATATGAACTTTTATGTAAACTATATTGAATTATTATAATTGAGGGCATGGACAAGAAATAACGGGTGAAAATACATATTCCGTATCCACCCCACTTCTTATCAAGGTGATAAAATTTGTAAAATGATGGAGCAACAGTTGCTAAAAAAGAACGGAGAGGAAAAAATTATTATTTTTACATCTAACTTGTTTTTCTATAAGCTTTTCAAATCTATACTATTTTATAATTGATCAATATAGACCATTGTTGAAAAGGACAAATTATTAAATGCACTTAAATTACCGTGTAGACGATGCACGGGTTATTTTTAATCAATAAATAATTATAATTCACACTATGTAGATTACCTCTTGTATTTTAACTATCCAATAAAGGTATATTGTATATTCTTATTGTAAAATTTGTTGCTACAATATGAGGTGAAAGTACTATGTAAAATTACGACATGGTACTTCGACGAAGCGTAGGCTGTGAAGTCAATTGAACCCCTTGGATGAAAAAAATTAAAAATTATTATGTATAATTTTAAAAAAATTATATAACTCTACTTTAAAATAAAAAAAGAACCCAGTTAATTTTTAAAAAAGTTTCAAACTCACGCACTTTGTTACGTTTTACCCCTATCAATACAAGTTTTAATATATAATTTATAATTATTCAATGCACTTAAATAGTGTATGAAGTACAAAATAGTGTGAATTTATCACCTCTCAATTACCCAAATGGCCAAATCTCAATGGAAAATTAATGAATGAACGATTGTTTAGTAATATATATTAAAAAATATATATTTGAGAGTATTAATAATAAATTTATTATTTAATACTTTCAAAATATAAAAATTGATCGTAAAAATTTGTGTTTAGATATCTTTTTTATATAACAATGGCATTAATATATAATATTATTTTTTGTTAGAAATTGAATTGTTCAAATTATCTTAGAAATTTATTAAAAATATATAATGAATATTTTTATATATTATAGAATTATTGAACTTTAGTTATTAACGACACCAATCACAAAAATTTCTCCAATCGCCATTGCATGTGGCCATCATGATTTTTAGTGAATTTATTTTTTCTAAATATGAATAGAAGCCTAGATACTATTTATGTTCATAATAATTTGTGGCCTCCTATTGTTAGTGGTGACTATTAATTATTTGGTTTGGAATAAATGAAAACCAGCCATTATTCTGAGGCTCTAATTGGTTTTTTGTTTTTGTTTTTACTAAAAATATTAAAAAAACTAGGGTTATTTATTTGATAAAAAAATAAGAAAGTTAAAAAATTAAAAAATCAAATCAAAATACAAACTCTCAGAATATTTTTTCAAACTCCCACTATTTTAAAAATATAATAGTACTCTTTATTTATAATTTATTTACTATCACTACCAACTAAATATAATTTTTAATATCAATTATATAGAAGGATAAAATTGTCTACTTCAAACAAAAAGTAAAAAAATTAATTTTTTACCCAAATAACTAACTTCAAAAAAGTTAACTTTTACCAAAAAAAAGCTAATTTTTTTACCAAAACAACCAACTTGAAAAAAGTTAACTTAAAAACTAAATTACCAAATAATTATTTTTGAACATAATTTAGTTTTTTAGTTAAAAATACAAAAAAAATAATAATAATAAAATTAACTTTTAAACTAATTGTCAATCGAACCCTGTGTTTTGAGAAAGAACTAGAATATGATTATTATTTTTTAGGATAAATTACACTGACCTCTCAGGAGGTTCATAAAAATATCAACGGTAACTCCCATAGGAAAGAGAGGGAATCACCACTGAAATTATATCCTATAGCAGCGGTTATTACCGTCGCTATAGAGGTTTAAAACCGCTGCTAAATGTCTCAACTGTCTATACCTGTTAATAAACCGTCGCCTAAACCGTTGAGAGATACCCGTCGGTGTATGTGTTTAGCGACGGTTTTTTAAGTCGCTGGTATTGAGCTTTTTCCCTAGCGGTGCATATTGCAGCGGTTACGGTGCTGGGAAAAAATCATGCCGACACTTTAATAATACCCTATAGCGACGGATTTTAAACGTTGCTATTTCCACCACAAAATCACAACAGCTGCAATAGCCTGTCCTTTAGCGGCGCTTTTTACTAGCGACGGCAAAGTACATCTTCAATAATATTAAAAAAATTTAAATTAATACTACAATACCTACTATTACGACAAAGTACATCTTCTATAATATTAAAATTTTTTAATAACTCAAAATTAAAATATGAAATCAACAATAATTTCTAACATTTATTACACAAACTTTTCATAATTTAAACTCAAAAGTAAATCAAGTGGTTTAATAAATTTGTTACAACACCATAAACTAAAAAATATTTTACCTAAACATAAAAGTATAAATACTCCAAATATTTTATTCCAATCTTGCAAAGATCTCCATGAACTAGCTTGGTAGATACTTCTACATTGTCCTACTACCTACAATACAAAATATGTAATATAGTGAGTTACGAATATTCAGTAAAATAAAAATGGATGAATAAAATAAATATTCACAATATATAAAACATTCAAATTATTCAAAGTTGAAAGCAACAAAATTAATAAAAAAAAATGTATCTCGATCGTGACATTCTATTTCATTACTCCCATAAGATGATTATTGGCATTGTTGCGAAGAAGCCTGATCAAGTGGGATACTAGCCTCGTCTTGAACGTAAATTAGACAATAAGTAACTTATATAAATATACGAAACAAATCTTCATGAACCTTAAGAAAAACTTAAGCAATTAAGTAGAATTATGAATTACAAATATTTTTAAAACTAAAAATAATAACCACCAGTGAACTAGTAGAACCATGCAATTGCCTAAGCAAAAATGTCATTTGCTCTTTCAAAGTACTTACTTAACCAGACTGAGCTTGCAACGTAACTTCTTGTGTTTGTAGATTTTCTTGTAACTCACAAATCGTTTCTTTGTCTTTTGAAGATTGTGGGAATGTTCCGGTAAGTATTATACTATAACAAGTGACGATTGACCATTTCGTTTCCCTAAAGGTGTACTCTGTCCTGATTGAGCCTTTGGCTTTAGTTCTTATACCAAACTGAATAACATTGAAAATACCCAAAAAAAAAAACTGCAGCCAGTGTATTTATTTTCACTGAAATAAAAATGTATAGTGTTAAATTGTGTTTCTTCTACTATTAGCATCTCTTAAGTTTGCAAGTACCATACCTTTCTGTACCATAACCAAGCCCCTTGTGCCATTGGCTGATGCTGGAAATGTAAAAAAAGAATAACATGCATCCAACCCTTTGAAAAAAAAGCTATTTGCAGCCCAAATACAAAGCATGGTGATGAATGTCATTCTAGATACATAAGCAAAGAAACTAAATACAGAAAAGCATTGGTTAATTTTCTGTTCCATGATACAAGAAGTTGAAATCCCTTTAGGTATCAAAATGGATAAAATAATCAAAACAAAAAAATACTTGAACCACTTACACAAGGAAAGGTCAAGATATAGATGATGATATACAGAAGTCAAATGAATTTACTTTGTGTGCAACCACTTTCAGATGAAAAAGTTAAATTTTAATTCAGCTGCTGCATACCTTGATCTGCAACAAGCCACCAGCAGGAATTATCAGCAAAAATTGCTAGCTTTTCACCTGGCTTTACTCCAATAACTCTAAGGCCTTCAGAAAAGTCCAAGATTTCCTGCTCGAGCTGCAAGTTTGAAAGTGAAAACGGATTTCAAGTTTATATTATGCAACAGGTCATCAAAATGATCTTCAGAATGAAAATTGTCTTCATTTTGAGCCAGTGCTAGCAAAAAAAAAAACCAAAAAACAAAAGAAATTGCATAAAACAATATGTATCTAGACCAATAAAAATAAAACAAAACTAGTTCTATCCAACTAGTGCAATGATTTTTAAACATGTGGAGTAAGGGTGCTCAGTAGTGAAGCAATGACGTAATGCAGCAATCACATGGGCAATGCAACAATTTCTAGGCTCAGTAATTGGGAGCTGAGGCATCAAATTACAGCAAATTTGATGTCTTCAACCTGTCAATGAGCTCAGCGGTAATGTTGCCTTCAACATATCAATGTGCAACTGGACATTGCAGCATCAGTAACCCAATTATACTAGTACTTAAAGCTTTTTATGAACTGATGACAAAGTAATTGCAGTTTTAAAGCTTTTTCGCAAATTATTCGCACTTTTCTTCAGAAAAAAAGAACAATAAATAGAATAAGAGATTAAGCATGCTTCTTCATTTTTTTGCAAGGATTTAGATCAAGAATTAAAGATGTGAGGGAGGAAATATTAAGAAAAAGAAGAGCAGGGAAATTACCTGGGGACACCACTTCAGTTCTCAAAAATTGGTGACAGCAACATGCTAAGTGGCCTTACCCAACTGTCTGCATTTTGAGCTAAGTGATTGGGTAGGTCGTGATGAGTCATGTGCTTGGGCAGGTTGTGAAGTGTCATTTAACTGATTGAGAAGTGAATCATGCTCCATATCACAAGTACAATATCTTTTCTTTGCCATATTTACTAGAAACAATAAATATCATCAATACATAACATGGTAAGCTTGACAAATTTAGTGGTAAAACTAAGGAATTTATTATAAAAATGATAATGAGGGTGAGCTAAGGGGGGGATCTTTAGCAGGGAAAAGTGGAGTTAAAGCAACTGGCGGGTGTATTTGGGCTAGCACAGTAGATTATCCAAAGAGCCTCTATGTGCATATTTTGTCTTTATGGAAGATTTCAATAGAAAACTTGAGGAAGAGCATCTGGAAGTCACCTCACTTATGGCTTTATGTTCAAAACTTCAGTTATTGAGCTAGATATCAATATCAGTTTTTACTTGTTTCGATGACATTGCTCTAAAGTTAATTAATGTCATTAAAATGCAATCTTTACACAGAATGTCAATATTGCCCATGTTGTAGTTATAAACTCATGTGCCTATTATAAATTTTCCATGGCTAGCTTAATTTATATTTGATGACCCCAAATGGATAATGACAATTTAAAAGGCTTGACTTGGCTGTTCGTTATAGCAAGAGAGGTGAAGAATGAGATTGTTAAGTCCGCACAAACTTAACTATAGTGAACATGAGCACTGTTGAGTCTTGACCTCCTTATTCATAATCAGATGACATATAGCATTCAAGCCTTGTGGCTTTAATTAATCCGAGTCCGGGGAGGGGTAAAAAAACACATATATGCATATTTTCTTATAGGAGAGGGAAGGGGTACAGAGAGAAAGAGGACATAAGAAATAAAGATCACATATTGTTCTGTCTTTGATTGCATCATACAACTCAGGATGCAGGTTATAGCATCGTTATTTCTGAAGTTAATTGTGACTAAAATTTCTTATTGCAAGTTACCTTCTAGGGGCTGGTAAACCAAATTATGCCCTTGCCCTTCTTTGTTTAATACTTTCACAAATCTTTGTCCAGGTAAATGGCATCTCTGTATAGTTTACGGTGTCATTACTTAAGATTATTTCATGCTCTGTTCAGATGATAAATTCACCAGACCGATTAAGTACTTCCAAATTTCAGTTCAATAGTTGATCGATAAGGCTTTCATCTTCAAATTTCGTAGCACACTTTTTTATAACAAACAGACCTAGTTCTAATCTTCAAATGAAAACTGTTACTCTTCTCTTAGATAGTATTCAGAAAGCTCTAAACTGCAAACAATTGAATACCTATAAAACTA